>JBBGZY010001762.1:470000-645991 GCA_037952925.1 Lithobates clamitans | reverse complement strand
AGACAATGGACATAATCATCATCCTCCTCTCAGCGCACCAGTCAGACCAGCCTGTCGCTGAACTGGGAAAAGTAAACAGCCCTCTCCTCATATACACAAGGACGGTTGAACAGCTCCATAGAATGGTGCGATCCGCTCTCCTCCTGTGTGTACAGAAGGTGTGATCACATGCTTCATCCCGTCTCACCTGACAGACGCTCTCTGACCTTGTCGCGTGCCAAGACAGCTGACCCCGAACATACAACACATCCGTATGCACTAACCCTTTCCCTGCTGGAGGCGTTTTGGCATTTCTTACACACTTTTTTTTTTTTTAAATCCTTTTAGGACTGAAGATTAGTTAAACCCTGCCCCCCCCCCCCCCCCCCCAATACATGATATATTTTCTGAAAGCAGAGACCCTGGATAATAAAATAGTGGTCGTTCCAATTTTTTAGGCCACACGATATTAACACGACGAGTTATGAAGTTCAGATTTTCAGTTATAAAAAAAATACGCTAAAAAGGTAAATATTTTAGTGCACACACAATTGTATTACTGAATATAAAAAGATGAGGTTGCGCTGAGTAAATAGATTACTCCAACATTTCACGCCTTAAAATTGGGAACCCAGAAAAAAACGCCACACTTGGGTACCCAACATTTTCATTAAACCTTTCGCTGCCAGAGACGTTTTTTGAGTTTTCTGCACACATATTTGAAAAAAAAAAATCAGTTTAGGCCTGAAAATTGCATAACCCCCCCCCCCCAAACAAAAAACATGACTTTTTTTTTTTTTAAATAGACACCCTGAAAAATAAAATAGTTGTAGTTTCATTTTTTTTCATATTTTATGATATTACTGCAAAGGTATAAAAAATGCAAAATTTCAGTAAAAAATACACTAAAAAGTTTATTTTAGGGCAAACAATTTATTGCCAATTTTTTGGGGAGAAAAAAATATAAAAAGATGAGATTCCTGCCGAGTAAACAGATACCCAACATGTCAAACCACTATAGTAAGATAAGGGTGGGGAGTTTCTCCGTCCTGGGGGGACATCATAGGACGTTCCTCCTAGGACCGGGTCGCACTGTGCCACCATCTCTCACCCGCTGTGTGCACCGGACACATACCAATCACAGCGGATCACATATGAATAGAAGCCATTCATTGTGTACCATTGTGATGAACTCTGTGGTCACAGTGATCACATGGTACCGACAGGGCCAATCACAGTCCATCTGTACCATGTGATTAGCTGTGGCCAATCACTGTTAATCATTATAGTGCATGCTGAAGGGATGGTAACACTGAGCTACTCTGGCGACAAAAAAATAAATAAATATTAGAAATTTAAATAAAAAATGATTTTATTTTTTTACGAACTGTCAACAGTCAGTGTCCCCGATAGGGGCGGCCCATCCATTAAGCCCACCCTCTGTATATAGAGGAGGACAGAGGGTCTCTGCTCTGTGTATATATAGGAGGAGGACAGAGGGTCTTTGCTCTCTGTATATAGAGGGTCTCTGTATATAGAGGGTCTCTGCTCTCTGTATATAGAGGATGACAGAGGGTCTCTGCTCTCTGTATATAGAGGATGACAGAGGGTCTCTGCTCTCTGTATATAGAGGATGACAGAGGGTCTCTGCTCTCTGTGTGTAGAGAGAGGGTCTCTGCTCTCTCTGTGTAGAGAGAGGGTCTCTGCTCTCTCTGTGTAGAGAGAGGGTCTCTGCTCTCTCTGTGTAGAGAGAGGGTCTCTGCTCTCTCTGTGTAGAGAGAGGGTCTCTGCTCTCTCTGTGTAGAGAGAGGGTCTCTGCTCTCTCTGTGTAGAGAGAGGGTCTCTGCTCTCTCTGTGTAGAGAGAGGGTCTCTGCTCTCTCTGTGTAGAGAGAGGGTCTCTGCTCTCTCTGTGTAGAGAGAGGGTCTCTGCTCTCTCTGTGTAGAGAGAGGGTCTCTGCTCTCTCTGTGTAGAGAGAGGGTCTCTGCTCTCTCTGTGTAGAGAGAGGGTCTCTGCTCTCTCTGTGTAGAGAGAGGGTCTCTGCTCTCTCTGTGTAGAGAGAGGGTCTCTGCTCTCTCTGTGTAGAGAGAGGGTCTCTGCTCTCTCTGTGTAGAGAGAGGGTCTCTGCTCTCTCTGTGTAGAGAGAGGGTCTCTGCTCTCTCTGTGTAGAGAGAGGGTCTCTGCTCTCTCTGTGTAGAGAGAGGGTCTCTGCTCTCTCTGTGTAGAGAGAGGGTCTCTGCTCTCTCTGTGTAGAGAGAGGGTCTCTGCTCTCTCTGTGTAGAGAGAGGGTCTCTGCTCTCTCTGTGTAGAGAGAGGGTCTCTGCTCTCTCTGTGTAGAGAGAGGGTCTCTGCTCTCTCTGTGTAGAGAGAGGGTCTCTGCTCTCTCTGTGTAGAGAGAGGGTCTCTGCTCTCTCTGTGTAGAGAGAGGGTCTCTGCTCTCTCTGTGTAGAGAGAGGGTCTCTGCTCTCTCTGTGTAGAGAGAGGGTCTCTGCTCTCTCTGTGTAGAGAGAGGGTCTCTGCTCTCTCTGTGTAGAGAGAGGGTCTCTGCTCTCTCTGTGTAGAGAGAGGGTCTCTGCTCTCTCTGTGTAGAGAGAGGGTCTCTGCTCTCTCTGTGTAGAGAGAGGGTCTCTGCTCTCTCTGTGTAGAGAGAGGGTCTCTGCTCTCTCTGTGTAGAGAGAGGGTCTCTGCTCTCTCTGTGTAGAGAGAGGGTCTCTGCTCTCTCTGTGTAGAGAGAGGGTCTCTGCTCTCTCTGTGTAGAGAGAGGGTCTCTGCTCTCTCTGTGTAGAGAGAGGGTCTCTGCTCTCTCTGTGTAGAGAGAGGGTCTCTGCTCTCTCTGTGTAGAGAGAGGGTCTCTGCTCTCTCTGTGTAGAGAGAGGGTCTCTGCTCTCTCTGTGTAGAGAGAGGGTCTCTGCTCTCTCTGTGTAGAGAGAGGGTCTCTGCTCTCTGTGTAGAGAGAGGGTCTCTGCTCTCTGTATAGAGAGAGGGTCTCTGCTCTCTGTATAGAGAGAGGGTCTCTGCTCTCTGTATAGAGAGAGGGTCTCTGCTCTCTGTATAGAGAGAGGGTCTCTGCTCTGTGTATAGAGAGGGCCTCTGCTCTGTGTATATAGAGAGGGTCTCTGCTCTGTGTATATAGAGGGCCTCTGCTCTGTGTACAGAGAGGGTCTCTTCTCTGTGTATAGAGAGGGTCTCTGCTTTGTGTGTATATATAGGAGGAGGACAGAGGGTCTCTGCTCTGTGTATATAGAGGGTCTCTACTCTGTAAATAGCTGTATATAGAGGATGACAGAGGGTCTCTGTTCTGTATATAGAGGATGACAGAGGGTCTCTGCTCTCTGTATATAGAGGCTCTCTGCTCTCTGTATATAGAGGCTCTCTGCTCTCTGTATATAGAGGCTCTCTGCTCTCTGTATATAGAGGCTCTCTGCTCTCTGTATATAGAGGCTCTCTGCTCTCTGTATATAGAGGGTCTCTGCTCTCTGTATATATAGAGGCTCTCTGCTCTCTGTATATATAGAGGCTCTCTGCTCTCTGTATATATAGAGGCTCTCTGCTCTCTGTATATATAGAGGCTCTCTGCTCTGTGTATATATAGAGGGTCTCTGCTCTGTGTATATATAGAGGGTCTCTGCTCTGTGTATATATAGAGGGTCTCTGCTCTGTGTATATATAGAGGGTCTCTGCTCTGTGTATATATAGAGGGTCTCTGCTCTGTGTATATATAGAGGGTCTCTGCTCTGTGTATATATAGAGGGTCTCTGCTCTGTGTATATATAGGGGGTCTCTGCTCTGTGTATAGAGAGGGCCTCTGCTCTGTGTATAGAGAGGGTCTCTTCTCTGTGTATATATAGAGGGTCTCTGCTCTGTGTATATATAGAGGGTCTCTGCTCTGTGTATAGAGAGGGCCTCTGCTCTGTGTATAGAGAGGGTCTCTTCTCTGTGTATAGAGAGGGTCTCTTCTCTGTGTATAGAGAGGGTCTCTGCTTTGTGTGTATATATAGGAGGAGGACAGAGGGTCTCTGCTCTGTGTATATAGAGGGTCTCTACTCTGTAAATAGCTGTATATAGAGGATGACAGAGGGTCTCTGTTCTGTATATAGAGGATGACAGAGGGTCTCTGCTCTCTGTATATAGAGGGTCTCTGCTCTCTGTATATAGAGGCTCTCTGCTCTCTGTATATAGAGGCTCTCTGCTCTCTGTATATAGAGGCTCTCTGCTCTCTGTATATAGAGGCTCTCTGCTCTCTGTATATAGAGGCTCTCTGCTCTCTGTATATATAGAGGCTCTCTGCTCTCTGTATATATAGAGGCTCTCTGCTCTGTGTATAGAGAGGGCCTCTGCTCTGTGTATAGAGAGGGCCTCTGCTCTGTGTATAGAGAGGGTCTCTGCTTTGTGTGTGTATATATAGGAGGAGGACAGAGGGTCTCTGCTCTGTGTATATAGAGGGTCTCTACTCTGTAAATAGCTGTATATAGAGGATGACAGAGGGTCTCTGTTCTGTATATAGAGGATGACAGAGGGTCTCTGTTCTGTATATAGAGGATGACAGAGGGTCTCTGCTCTCTGTATATAGAGGCTCTCTGCTCTCTGTATATAGAGGGTCTCTGCTCTCTGTATATAGAGGCTCTCTGCTCTCTGTATATAGAGGCTCTCTGCTCTCTGTATATAGAGGCTCTCTGCTCTCTGTATATAGAGGCTCTCTGCTCTCTGTATATAGAGGCTCTCTGCTCTCTGTATATAGAGGCTCTCTGCTCTCTGTATATAGAGGGTCTCTGCTCTGTGTATATATAGAGGGTCTCTGCTCTGTGTATATATAGAGGGTCTCTGCTCTGTGTATATAGAGGGTCTCTGCTCTGTGTATATAGAGGGTCTCTGCTCTGTGTATATATAGAGGGTCTCTGCTCTGTGTATATATAGAGGGTCTCTGCTCTGTGTATATATAGAGGGTCTCTGCTCTGTGTATATATAGAGGGTCTCTGCTCTGTGTATATATAGAGGGTCTCTGCTCTGTGTATATATAGAGGGTCTCTGCTCTGTGTATATATAGAGGGTCTCTGCTCTGTGTATATATAGAGGGTCTCTGCTCTGTGTATAGAGAGGGCCTCTGCTCTGTGTATATGGAGGGTCTCTTCTCTGTGTATAGAGAGGGTCTCTGCTTTGTGTGTATATATAGGAGGAGGACAGAGGGTCTCTGCTCTGTGTATATAGAGGGTCTCTACTCTGTATATAGCTGTATATAGAGGATGACAGAGGGCCTCTGCTCTGTATATAGAGGATGACAGAGGGTCTCTGCTCTCTGTGTATAGAGAGGCTCTCTGCTCTCTGTGTATAGAGAGGCTCTCTGCTCTCTGTGTATAGAGAGGGTCTCTGCTCTCTGTGTATAGAGAGGGTCTCTGCTCTCTGTGTATAGAGAGGGTCTCTGCTCTCTGTGTATAGAGAGGGTCTCTGCTCTCTGTGTATAGAGAGGGTCTCTGCTCTCTGTGTATAGAGAGGGTCTCTGCTCTCTGTGTATAGAGAGGGTCTCTGCTCTCTGTGTATAGAGAGGGTCTCTGCTCTCTGTGTATAGAGAGGGTCTCTGCTCTCTGTGTATAGAGAGGGTCTCTGCTCTCTGTGTATAGAGAGGGTCTCTGCTCTCTGTGTATAGAGAGGGTCTCTGCTCTCTGTGTATAGAGAGGGTCTCTGCTCTCTGTGTATAGAGAGGGTCTCTGCTCTCTGTGTATAGAGAGGGTCTCTGCTCTCTGTGTATAGAGAGGGTCTCTGCTCTCTGTGTAGAGAGAGGGTCTCTGCTCTCTCTGTGTAGAGAGAGGGTCTCTGCTCTCTGTGTATAGAGAGGGTCTCTGCTCTCTGTGTATAGAGAGGGTCTCTGCTCTCTGTGTATAGAGAGGGTCTCTGCTCTCTGTGTATAGAGAGGGTCTCTGCTCTCTGTGTATAGAGAGGGTCTCTGCTCTCTGTGTATAGAGAGGGTCTCTGCTCTCTGTGTATAGAGAGGGTCTCTGCTCTCTGTGTATAGAGAGGGTCTCTGCTCTCTGTGTATAGAGAGGGTCTCTGCTCTCTGTGTATAGAGAGGGTCTCTGCTCTCTGTGTATAGAGAGGGTCTCTGCTCTCTGTGTATAGAGAGGGTCTCTGCTCTCTGTGTATAGAGAGGGTCTCTGCTCTCTGTGTATAGAGAGGGTCTCTGCTCTCTGTGTATAGAGAGGGTCTCTGCTCTCTGTGTATAGAGAGGGTCTCTGCTCTCTGTGTATAGAGAGGGTCTCTGCTCTCTGTGTATAGAGAGGGTCTCTGCTCTCTGTGTATAGAGAGGGTCTCTGCTCTCTGTGTATAGAGAGGGTCTCTGCTCTCTGTGTATAGAGAGGGTCTCTGCTCTCTGTGTATAGAGAGGGTCTCTGCTCTCTGTGTATAGAGAGGGTCTCTGCTCTCTGTGTATAGAGAGGGTCTCTGCTCTCTGTGTATAGAGAGGGTCTCTGCTCTCTGTGTATAGAGAGGGTCTCTGCTCTCTGTGTATAGAGAGGGTCTCTGCTCTCTGTATATAGAGGGTCTCTGCTCTCTGTATATAGAGGGTCTCTGCTCTCTGTATATAGAGGGTCTCTGCTCTCTGTATATAGAGGGTCTCTGCTCTCTGTATATAGAGGGTCTCTGCTCTCTGTATATAGAGGGTCTCTGCTCTCTGTATATAGAGAAGGTCTCTGCTCTGTGTATAGAGAGGGTCTCTGCTCTGTGTATATAGAGGGTCTCTGCTCTGTGTATATAGAGGGTCTCTGCTCTGTGTATATAGAGGGTCTCTGCTCTCTGTATATAGAGGGTCTCTGCTCTGTATATAGAGGGTCTCTCCTCTGTGTATATATAGAGGGTCTCTGCTCTGTGTATATAGAGGGTCTCTGCTCTGTGTATAGAGGGTCTCTCCTCTGTGTATATAGAGGGTCTCTGCTCTGTGTATATAGAGGGTCTCTGCTCTGTGTATATAGAGGGTCTCTGCTCTCTGTGTATATATAGAGGGTCTCTCCTCTGTGTATATATAGAGGGTCTCTCCTCTGTGTATATATAGAGTCTCTCCTCTGTGTATATAGAGGGTCTCTGCTCTCTGTATATTGAGGGTCTCTGCTCTCTGTATATTGAGGGTCTCTGCTCTCTGTGTATATAGAGGGTCTCTGCTCTCTGTGTATATAGAGGGTCTCTGCTCTCTGTGTATATAGAGGGTCTCTGCTCTGTGTATATAGAGGGTCTCTCCTCTGTGTATATAGAGGGTCTCTGCTCTCTGTATATAGAGGGTCTCTGCTCTCTGTGTATATAGAGGGTCTCTCCTCTGTGTATATATAGAGGGTCTCTGCTCTCTGTATATAGAGGGTCTCTGCTCTCTGTGTATATAGAGGGTCTCTCCTCTGTGTATATATAGAGGGTCTCTGCTCTCTGTATATAGAGGGTCTCTGCTCTGTATATTGAGGATGATATAAGAATGTTTCTCTCACCTTCTCACATTCTCTCCTCTCTCCAGTCACACCACTTCCTGTTTGGAGGAGTCATTCTGACGTCACCAGGAAGAACAAGCATGGGGGAGGAGTCTGCCGAGCTATCATTGGGAAATCCTCGGTGTGGGCGGGGTTAGCTGTTCTGGCTTTAACCACATCAGTGCTGCTTTCCATTCCTGAGATCCGAGCAACTGAGAGCAACAATGTTACATCCAACTCCCCCCTCCCCCTCCCCCAAATGTGTGACCCTTTCACTGCTGTACTCCTTTCCCTGGATCTGAGAGTACAATGTAACATTGTATCCTATAATATAATATAATGACAATGTTACATTGTATCGTATGATGTGTAACCCCTTCACTGCTGTACTCCATTTCTGGGATCATCGACTGGGAAACTTTCCATTACATTGTGCTCTATAATATAATATAATGCAATGTTACATTGTATCCCATAATATAATATAATGCAATGTTACATTGTATCCTACAATATAATTATAATATAATATATAATAACAATGTTAGATGTGTCCTATGATGCTCCTCACTGGGGACCTGTCTTCTGTTTAACCCTTTCACTGCCATTTTCCATTCCTGGGACCACTGACATGATTAGAACAATGACAATGTTACATTGTGTCCTATAATAAAATATAATGACAATGTTACATTGTATCCTATAATATAATATAATGACAATGTTACATTGTGTCCTATAATAAAATATAATGACAATGTTACATTGTGTTCTATGATATAATATAATGACAATGTTACATTGTGTTCTATAATATAATATAATGACAATGTTACATTGTATCTTATAATATAATATAATGACAATGTTACATTGTGTCCTATAATATAATATAATGACAATGTTATATTGTGTTCTATGATAATCCTATTGGAGGAGCGATCCTTTGTGTCACTGTCCATTTTATTCCTTGGTTTTTGCACACATGTGAACAGACATAATAATGGACGGTATGTACAGTATATATATATATATATATAGGTGTATGGAGGGGGGGGTGCAACATATAATATAGGGGAGCCCCCCGCTGGTACAATCCTCCCCTAGGACTGGATGTACAGAATATGTTGCCCACACATGTAGATTATGGTGCTTGTATGATTTCCATATACTTGCTTATCTGTGTTACTTCCCATAGACTTGCATTTTGCATTTGGAAAATTACACCCATTAGACCTTATACACACACTGGATGTTTGACCACCTCAGTCCCGGAAGGTTTTACTCCCTCCCACCTTTATGGCCAGGCCATTTTTGCTATTCAGCACTGCACTACTTTAACTGGTATTAGCGCAGTCATGCAACATTGTACCCAAATTACATAGTTAATCAGGTTGAAAAAAGACACAAGTCCATCCAGTTCAACCATAAAAATAAATAAATAAATAATAATATTATACAATCCCATATTCTCAAAACTAAAACTAAACCCCAGCAGAGCACGATCCAATGTGCTACAGGAGGGGAAAAAAAATCCTTCCTGATCCCAGAGAGGCAATCAGATTTTCCCTGGATCAACTTTACCTATAAATGTCAGTACCCCGTTATATTCTGTACATTTAGGAAAGAATCCAGGCCTTTCTTAAAGCAATCTACTGATCTGGCCAGAACCACCTCTGGAGGGGAATCTATTCCACATCTCCACAGCTCTTACTGTGAAGAAACCTTTCAATATTTGGAGATGAAATTTATTTTCCTCTAGATGTAAAGAGTGCCCCCTTGTCCTCTGTGATGACCTTACAGTGAATAACTCAATACCAAGTTCACTATATGGACCCCTTATGTATTTATACATGGTGATCATATCCCCCCTTATGTATTTATACATGGTGATCATATCCCCCCCCCTTATGTATTTATACATGGAGATCATATCCCTGTAAAGGTTTTTAAAGCATCGCCTATGGATAATAAAATTCACGTGGTTTGTCGCCATTGCGAAGGGCGTGCGCAATTTTAACCCCTTGCCAACCGCCGCACCGGCTTCTGTGCGCAGAATCAGGTATGTCATTCTACACTACACACCCGATGTCAGCCGGGACCACGTTTTTCCGGCTGAATTCCGCTCAAGCTCGCCTTGCATACACACGGGTCACACAAAAGTCCTCGGAACTTTCGACCGTCAAGAACGCGGTGACGTACAACACTACGACGGGCCGAGAAAATGAAGTTCAATGCTGCCGAGCATGCGTCCAATTGTTTCCGAGCATGCCTAGGGATTTTGCGCGTCGGAATTGGTACAGACGATCGGAAATTTCCGATCGGAACTTTTCCCGGCCGAAAAATAGAGAACATGCTCTCAGTCTTTTGCTGGCTGGAATTTCAGAGGTCGGAATTTCCGACCAGAAGCTCACGCCGGACTTTTGCTGGCGGAATTTCTGCTCGTGTGTAAGTGGCATATCTGTTTTTTTTTTTTTGTTACATGTGAACAAAAAGTGCCAAAAAAAAGGGCCCGGACTGGAAGTAGTTAAGGAAGTGGACTTTGTACCTCCACCCTGAGCCTAATCCTCACAATCCATGTATTGATGAAGAAAAAGATTAGAGACTGTGTGCATAAAGAGGCAACTTTCTTAAAGAGCAAACACCCCTTACCAGGGGCGGACTGACAACTCATGGGGCCCCTGGGCAATAGGAGTTTATGGGGCCCCTGGGCAATAGGAGAAGATTATGGGGCCCCCCGGGCAATAGGAGATTATGGGGCCCCCAGGCAATAGATTATGGGGCCACACAGTATACACACACACACATACAGTATACACACACAGACACACAATATACACACACACACATACAGTATACACACACAGACACACAATATACACACACAGTATACACACACATACAGTATACACACACAGACACACAATATACACACACAGTATACACACACACATATAGTATACACACACAGACACACAATATACACACACAGTATACACACACATACAGTATACACACACAGTATACACACACATACAGTATACACACACAGTATACACACACATACAGTATACACACACAGACACACAGTATACACACACAGAATACACATACACACACTGAAAAGGTACTGGAGAGGCGGGGCAGCTATAATCTTGGGATTTAAAAAAAAACACAGATTTTTACATACTGTCTCTGGTTTTATTGAGTCTGGCAACCCTGATGGGGCCCCTTAGTGACATGGGGCCCTCGGGCAGTGCCCGAGTGCCCAAATGGTCTGTCCGCCCCTGCCCCTAACGTGATAGCATCTTTAGAAGGCTGTGTCTTCTCATGTGGCTGGGAGGACTACAAGTGGAGGGCCTGATTAAAGCGGAGGTCCACCCTAAAAAAAAAAAAAAAAAAATTACATAAAAAGGCTCCTAAAAATGTGAAAAAAAAAAAAATGTTACTTACCAGAAATGGCTGTTGCTAGGCAGATCGTCCTAATCTGACACTTCCTATTCCCTGGTAGTCTTCATTCTTCTCCTCCTCGCGTTGTCTTCTGGGGAATGGGGCGCTCTGTCTTCTGGGACCTGTGTGTGTCCCAGAACACAGCCGGCCATTCACAAAGCGCCGCGCGACTCGCGCATGCGCAGTAGGAAACGGGCAGTGAAGCCGCAAGGCTCCACTACCTGTTTCCCTTAGTTCGAATGGCGGCGCCGGGAACCGATCTGATGGACGTATCGGCCTCGGGTGGCCGACATCGCGGGCACCCTGGAGAGGTAAGTGTGCTTATTAAAAATCAGCAGCTACATTGTTTGTAGCTGCTGACTTTTAAAATTTTTTTTTTCAGCTGGAACACCGCTTTAAACGCCAAATGAATGGAAGCTTCCAACAAGCTAATGCCGCTTAGCAAACATACTGCGGGCAGATGCAATGCAAAGAGTGATACTAAACTACTAAACTGTGTAATTTACACCTCCCCTTCAATTTCTGTATGTGGATGACGGCTCTGTAATTAGTTTATTAAAAAAAAAAATTCAAAGTCCCTTTTTCCTAATCGATATCCAGCTGTCACATGACTCCTCCAGACTGATGCAGGACAAGAAGGTGAGACTCCCTTGTGAGAGTCATGTTGCTGGCCCCGGGGGGGGGGGGGGGGATGGACACAGACTGGGGAGAGGAAGCAGTCAGAGATAGAGAGAGAGAGTAGAAGAGCAGTGCCGTGTATTGTCAGTATAGGAATACTGTAGGTAGGACATTGTAGTGAGGTGGACAGTATAGTGGTCAGTGTAGCGTAGTGGACAGTATAGTGGACAGTGTAGTGTAGTGGACAGTACAGTGTAGTGGATAGTATAGTGGTCAATGTAGTGTAGTGGTCAGTGCAGTGGACAGAATAATATAGTGGTCAGTGTAGTGTAGTGGTCAGTGTAGTGTAAAGGAATCAGGTTGGTCAGTGTTAGAATCAGGTAGGCCAGTGTAGTGGTCAGTATAGGAATCAGGTAGGCCAGTGTAGTGGTCAGTATAGGAATCAGGTAGGCCAGTGTAGTGGTCAGCGTTGGAATCAGGTTGGTTGGTACTATTGTATTGTAGGAAGGGAAGGGACTCAGGGAGTGCTAAAAGACCGCAGGTTAGGGGGCGCAAATTACTTGCCTTGCCCCGGCCGCTGACAACCCACACTCCGCCACTGACTCTATTTACTAATTAGGTGACTTCTGAAGGCAATTGGTTCCACTAGATTTTAGTTAGGGGTATCAGAGTAAAGGGGGCTGAATACAAATGTACACCACACTTTTCACATATTTATTTGTAAAACATTTTGAAATCCATTTATCATTTTACTTTCAATGCACAATTATGTGCCACTTTGTGTTGGTCTATCACATAAAATGCCAATAAAATACATTTAAGTTTTTGGTTGTAAAATGACAAAATGTGGAAAATTTCAAGGGGTGTGAATACTTTTTCAAGGGACACTATGTACACTCCCTGTACATAAACCTTCAGTTTCCTGCACAAACTTACTTGAAGCTCATCACTCCTCACTCCACCAGCACATCACTTGGTTCCAGGACTAGCCAGCACTATTCATTGGTTAGACCTGACACTGACTTAGCCAGGCCTCAGCAAATGCCCTTTACAGGTTGGGACCACGGGCCCCAATGGTGTAAAAAAAAGTCCTTATGCCAGCTGCCCTAACTATGGCTACTGATCCGCACTCTTCAGGCCCTGCCAGCCCTCCTGGCTGCAGCTCCCTCGTCCCACTGCCCTTCCACCACAGTCCATACCTCTGGTTCTGAACCCATCTCAGACTGCACACTCCCAGTCCTCTCAGGCGTGCCTCCCCAGTCCTCCCGACTTTGCCTCACTTACCATCCCTCCTGGCTGCGACCAGTTGTCCTCCCTGGAGTCTCCTAGTAGTGCTCTCTCCCGCTGTCTTCTCCTTGTTCTCTCGTGTGCCTCCGGTCCAGGACTTCTTCATGTGTTCCTGAAGGTGGTCCCGACTGCACCCAAGCCCAGGCCCAAGGTCACCCCCCCCCTAGACTGGGGAGCTTCCTCAAAGGCCCCGACAGCCCCCCCCCCTAGCTGGGCTGACCCTGCCACCTGCCAATCCAGGTTGGGGATTGGTCAGGGCTCGCTAAAACACCCCAGATCACTCCTCTCCTCCTCTCTTTCCAGATCTTTCTAGCCAGCTCTCGAAAGAAGAGGGAGGTCTAAGTGATGCTGCCTGTAAGTCACCAGCTGCTACCCTGAGCCACTCCGAGCCCAGATCGGATCAAAACAAGCAGGCCTGGCTGACAGCCAGGCCTGCCTAAATTTACCTGTCCTACAAAAATCCTACCTCTAGCACCTACCTATCTAGAGGGTGCTACAGGAGCAATTTAGAAATTTGATGAAAGGTTTAGCACTAGGAAATACTTTTTGAAATATACAAAGTACATTTTATATACAACTATATAGATCAGACCAAAATGAGGGACAGAGGGACTTTGTTCCAAATCAGGGACAGTTGGGAGCTATGCTACTGAGTGAAACATGTTAGAGTTATGAGTGCTGCCTGTCTCTTTCCACAACTTCCTGGGTTCCCAGCATGCTTTGAAGCTTCTCCTCTATTTCTAAGGACTATCTATCCCATGGTACCTTGCTAATTCCTGTATTGACTCCACCTCGTGAAACTCCTCCCCTCAGAAGGCAGGCTCTGTGAAGGGTATGACACAGCAGTGCCTACTCACAGGGCATAGTGACTCCGTGTCACGGAATTCCAGGAGGTTGATGTGTTGGATCTTCACAAACTTCAAGATGGTTCAGAGTAATAAGAGGGTGGAAATAATTAGAATACAATATATACAGTGAAGATTAAAATTCACATTCTCACTATAGATACATTTTAAATATACAAAGTAACTTCTGTAGTTTGAAATGTATACAATGTATCCATAAATAGTAAGGAATTTTGTGGTTTTATCAGCTTCTCCTCAATTTCTGAGGACTACATATCCCATGGTACCTTGCTGATTCCTGTACTGTCTCCGCCTCCTGAACTCCTCCTCCCAGAAGGCGGGCTCTGTGAAAATTGTGACACAGCAGTGCCAACTCACGGGGCTTAGTGACTACGTGTCACAGAATTCCAGGATCTTCAAAAGTAAGATTAGAGAATAACAGGAAATAATTGGAATACAATGTATACAATGAAGATCGCATTTTATAATGTGTCCACAGATACTCTTTACACTTCAGAGATATTCCTTCCGAACCTTTGTGGTAAATGTAAAGGTAGACTGTTGTTGGGTCATTAGCAGGTATGGCAGCAGGTGGCACATCACACCTGTCCAGGTGAGCCCACCTGCGGTTATCTCGTCAGTAAGTGTATTATGTGGTAGGTTGACGCGGTGCCGGAGGGGACGGGGTATGTAGGCTAAGCAGATGACAGGCGCAGAGCTTTATCTCAGGCTTTGCATTTTTCATGAGTGTGATTGTCAGAGGATTCATTCATTTTCTGTCGCTGCTCTTATAGTAATTTCATCTTCGGAGCCGCACTCCAGGCTGAGAGAAAATGGAAAAAACATACTTCTGCTGAACGTATTAAATACAAATCCCACATTTATTTTTAAACTACAGACAATGCAATGCTCCTGAAAATGCTCTTAATTTTAGATTCTTGCATATAGGGCAGGAAAGAGTGTCAGCTCTTAGGGTTCTCTTGCTATGAAGGACACCATTTGAATAGGATGAGAGCTCTGACCTGACCTCATTAGTCTTCTATATATATTTATATATACACTATATTGTCAAATGTATTGGGACGCCTGCCTTTCCACGCACATGAACTTTAACGGCTTAATCCATATGCCGCGTACACACGAGCGGACTTTGCGGCAGACTTTGCCCGGCGGACTGGATTTCGTCAGAAAATTCGATCGTGTGTGGGCTCCAGCGGACTTTGTTTTCTCAAAAGTTGGACGGACTTAGATTTGAAACATGTTTTAAATTAATCAGTCGAAATCGAGTCCGGTTGAAAAGTCCGCCGTGTGTATGCTAGTTCGATGGACAAAAAGCCACGCTAGGGCAGCTATTGGCTACTGGCTATGAACTTCCTTGTTTTAGTCCGGTCATACGTCATCACGTACGAATTCGACAGACTTTGGTGGATTGTGTGTAGGCAAGGCCGTTCATTCGGAAAGTCCATCATAAAGTCCGTCGAAAAGTCCGCCAGGCAAAGTCTGCCGTAAAGTCCGACCGTGTGTACGCGGCAATAGAGTTCAATATTGCGTTGGCCCACCCTTTACAGCTATAACAGCTTCAACTCTTCTGGGAAGGCCGTCCACAAGGTTTAGGAGTGTGTCTATGGGGAATGTCTGACCATTCTTCCAGAAGAGCATTTGTGATGTGTTGGATGAGAAGGCCTGGCTCGCAGTCTGCGCTCTAATTCATCCCAAACGTTGTTTTATCGAAGTGAGGTCAGGACTCTGCCAGTCAAGTTCCTCCACCCCAAACTCCCTCATCCATGTCTTTATGGACCTTGCTTTGTGCACTGGTCCAAATCATTTGGTGGAGGGGGGATTATGGTGTGGGGGGTTGCTTTTCAGGGGTTGGGCTTGGCCCTTTAGTTCCAGTGAAGGGAACTCTTAAGGCATCAGAATACCAAGACATTTTGGACAATTTCATGACGTCACTTCTGGTCTAGGGTGGAAGTAAATATATATATTTTTTTTTTTTAAAGAAAAAGATCTATTTTTTTTTTTAACTTTTGCTTTTAAAGGTAAATAAGAGATTTGGAGTCTTTTTGACCCCAGATCTCTTCATAAAGAGGACCTGTCATCTCTTATTTCTATTACAAGGGGATGTTTACTCACAAGGAGTATGTCCAGCGTATACGCAAACCACACATATAAGACTGAAGATAACTGTAATAAAACAAAATGCTGAGCCCGGGGAATAGTACATCTAGAAGGGGCAAGGAGAGCTGCTAAGGAGGGTATGTGTGGTTGTACTGTGAGTCTGGTTAGGGCAGACCAGACTGGGGTTCTCGGTCACCCTGTGCCCTTAATAGCCACAGGGTAACTAACACATAAGTGGGGCCGGGGGAGCTGAAAAAATGAGTTTCCTGACCCTTCTAAGGTAAGCTGAGTTCCATGGGTTCCCTGCCCAAAGTGACTCCCGTCACACACCCCATCCCTCTGTGCTCGCACAGAAGCGAACGCATACGGAAGTAGCGCATGCATTTGTATACAGTGTTCACACATGTGAGGAACTGCCGCAATCATTAGAGTGAGAGCAATAATTCTAGCACTAGACCTCTTCTGTAACTCTAAACAGGTAACCTGTAAACATTTTGAAAAGGTCACCTATGGAGATTCTTAGTTTGTCGCCATTCCACGAGTATGTGCAATTTTTAAAGTGTGACATGTTAGGTGTTGATTTACTCAGCGTAACATAATCTTTCATAATTTACAAAAAAAGGGGGTATATATATTGTGGTTTTTTTTTGTTTTTTACATTCATTAAAGTATATTTTCCCCAAAAAATTGCGTTTGAAAAACTGCTGCGCAAATACTGTGTGACATAAACAATTGTAATGATCACCATTTTATTCTCTAGGGTCTTTGCTGAAAAAAAAAAATAATATTTGGGGGTTCTAAGTAATTTTCTAGCAAAAAATACTGATTTAAACTTGTTAGTGTTTGACTTTCTTTGTAAATAAACAAGATTTTTTGCTTCTTTGAGAATTGTGTTTATTTTTTATAGCAAATATTGTATTTATATCTTCACCATTCACCATTAATATTACCAAAAAAAGACTAGCTAATTATAGGAACAGACAAGATAGTACATATTTAGAATTTAACCTATTCACGACCATGCTATAGCACGGTCGCACATTGAATGGCGGCTGCAGCGCGGCCACACATTGCCGAGAGGGCGTCAAATGACCTGGGATCTGTGGGACACAGCTGATCACAGATCGGGCTAAAGAGCCCACCACAGCGGTTCTTTACCATGTGACCAGCCCTGTCCAATCACAGCTGATCACAATGTGACCAGGGTTTCCTGATGCTAACATGGCAGCATACAGTACATATGATATAGCTCCTCCCCTATATCCACCCACAGGACCTGTTTAGATTTATAAAAGTCTGACTGAGAGTAACCTCCCCCATTCTCCAGATAAAGCACAAAGATCAGAGGGAGGGTGCGCATGCTGCCATGTATTGGCGTCAGGAAAGGAAAATTACGGTAAGTATTTGATACAATTTTCCATTTTCCTGACGCCAACATGGCAGCATATACATATGATAAATGGTGAGCTTTTGAGAGGGAGGGTTCAATGTTGAAAACTTAGTCTTTATTTAACGATAGACATAGAGCTTGGATAGTTTTCCTCCCAAACTCTACTCTAGTTAGAGCACTTCATGAGAGCAGTACTTAGACTACGCCCTCCCAAGAAAAATAGGTCCCCTCAATGGGACCTGGCAGTAGTTCTCAATTTTCTAGCAAACTATAGGATATTGTCAGGGCTGGGCTCAGCCCTTCCTTCTCAGAGCTGGCTGCTCAGCTGTCGGCTAATTGCCAGCTCCTATCTCTCCACAGTTACTCAGCTGTTGATGATATCCTGCTCGTTAGTCCTGCCTACTTAAGCCGTCCAGCCCAGAGGATCTCTGCCTTCGCCTTGGTCAACATCACAGAGACTATCTCCTGCATTCCTGTTAAAAGACTTGCTTGGCTGACATCCCTTCTGGCTCCAGATCCTGCTTGCTGTTTTACTACGCTCATTTCCGGCTCCCTGACCTTTGGCTTGTCTGACTATCTGTTCCGGTTCCTGAACTCTGGCTATGTTTTGACTATGTTTTGTTCTATTTACTTTTATTTTTAAACAAGTGTGATTTAACTGTGCTTCTGTCTCGGTCTGATTTCATGGTTTCTGACAGATATCACCTTAAAAACGGCATTCCTAATAGCCATAACTTCAGGGGAAAGGGTGTTGGGACTTCAAGCATTGGGGCCAGCCGAACCTTATACCATGTTCTTCCCCCAACAGGGCTGTGCTGAGACCATTGGATCACTTTGTCCGAAAAGTGGCATCGATATTTCATCTCTCCAGTGGATAGGTGCTTCCAGCCTTCCAAGCATAATCAGATGCTGGTCTGCATGAGTTGAACATTCCCAAATTCCTCAAAGACTATCTCCAGGCTTCGTCTGCATTCAGACTTTCTGACAGACTTTTCATCATACCTACCGGAAAATTTAAAGGGGAAGAGGCCTCGGCCAGAACCATTTAGGCCTGGATAGTAAAAACTATTCACCAGGCATATAGAGCGGCCGGGAAGGACCCTCCGAAGGTGGTTAGAGCTCACTCAATCAGGGTGATGTCTTCTTCTTGAGCAGCTAGGGCAGGAGTGTCTCCGGAGACAGTCTGCATTGCGGCTAGCTGGTCATCACATCATACGTTCTTGAAACACTACAGGGTGGATCCAGCAGCTCTTACTACAGTGGAGTCTGGAAGGAAACTCTTCTATGTCTATTGTTAATCAGTTCCCGACCGGCCGCTGCAGTTATACTGCGACAGAATGGCTCCCCTGAGCGAGCCGTGATAGTTGTATGTCGGCCCTTTAAGACGCTGTAGGAGGCGCCCGCATGCCCGCAGCGTGTGCCCAAAGCCGATGCGAGTGCCTGCCGGGCACCCGCGATCGCTTGTGACCGAGCAAGAACAGGGATCTGTGTGTGTGTAAATCCCAATTCTCTCAGGGGAGAGGAGACAGATCGTGTGTTCATACTAAGTATGAACACCGATCTCTCTCCTCCCCTGGTCAGTCTCATCCCCTACAGTTAGAACACACCTAGGGAACACAGTTAACTCCTTGATCGCCCCCTAGTGTTAACCCTTTCCCTGCCAGTGACATTTATACAGTAATCAGTATAGCACTGATCACTGTATAATTGTCACTGGTCCCAAAAATGTCTCAAAAGTGTCCGATCTGTCCGCCGCAATATCGCAGTCCTTATAAAAATCGCAGATCGCCGCCATTACTAGTAAAAAAAATAAATAATAATAAAAATGCCATAAATCTATCCCCTATTTTGTAGACGCTATAACTTTTGCACAAACCAATCAATATAGGCTTATTGCGATTTTTTTTTTAACCAAAAATATGTAGAAGAATACGTATCGGCCTAAACTGAGGAAAAAAAATTGTTTTTTTGAAAAAAAATTGGCATATTTATTATAGCAAAATGTAAAAGATATTGTGTTTTTTCAAAATTGTCGCTCTTCCTTTGTTTATAGCGCAAAAAATAAAAACCGCAGAAGCGATCAAATACCACCAAAAGAAAGCTCTATTTGTGGGGAAAAATGGACGTCAATTTTGTTTGTTTACAACGTCGCACGACCGTGCAATTGTCAGTTAAAGCGACACAGTGCCGTATTGCAAAAAATGGCCTGGTCATTGAGCAGCCAAATCTTCCGGGGGGGCTGAAGTGGTTAAATAAAGACTTAAACCCCATACACACTATTAGATTTTCTGCAGATGTTTGTCTTCAAATTTAACAAAAACATGTAGGGGCCTGCCTGATTGCATACAAATTGAAACTCTGAGGCCCCTTTCACACTGGGGCAGCGTTGGCGGTAAAGTGGCACTATATTTAGCACCGCTTTACCGTCATTTTAGTGGCGGTATTCGGCCGCTAGTGAGGGTTAAAACCGCCCGCAAAGCGGCGGTATAGCCGCGCTGCCCCATTGATTTCAATGGGCAGGAGCAGTGAAGGAGTGGTGTATACACCGCTCTTTCACCGCTCCAAAGATGCTGCTAGCAGGACTTTTTTCAGTGTCCTGCCAGCGCACCGCTCCAGTGTGAAAGCCCTCAGGGGCTGCTTGGGGGCTGCTTTACCCCCAAACGCATTGCGCATAGTTGAGGGGCGGTTGCAAAATGACCCCATTTACTTAAATGAAAGCTACAGGGTGTATAATTCCTGCAGGCCTCACAATGGTCGACCAAAGAAGTTGAGGTCACGTGCTCAGCGTCATATCCAGAGGTTGTCTTTGGGAAATAGACGTATGAGTGCTGCCAGCATTGCTGCAGAGGTTGTAGGGGTGGGGGGTCAGCCTGTCAGTGCTCAGACCATACGCCACACACTGCATCAAATTGGTCTGCTTTTCTGTTGTTCCAGAAGGAAGCCTCTTCTAAAGATGATGCACAAGAAAGCCTGCAGACAGTTTGTTGAAGACAAGCAGACTAAGGACATGGATTACTGAACCATTTCCTGCGGTCTGATGAGACCAAGATAAACTTAATTGGTTCAGATGGTGACAAGCGTGTGTGGCGGAAACCAGGTGAGGAGTACAAAGACAAGTGTGTCTTGTCTACAGTCAAGCATGGTGGTGGGAGTGTCATGGTCTGGGGCTGCATGAGTGCTGCCGGCACTGGGGAGCTACAGTTCATAGAGGCAACCATGAATGCCAACATGTACTGTGACATACTGAAGCAGAGCATGATCCCCTCCCTTCAGAGACTGGGCCGCAGGGCAGTATTCCAACATGATAACGACCCCAAACACACCTCCAAGACCACCACTGCCTTGCTAAAGAAGCTGAGGTTAAAGGTGATGAACTGGCCAATCTTGTCTCCAGACTTAAACCCTATTGATCATCTGTGGGGCATCCTCAAACGGAAGGTGGAGGAGCGCAAGGTCTCTAACATCCACCAGCTCCGTGATGTCGTCATGGAGGAGTGGAAGAGGACTCCAGTGACAACCTGTGAAGCTCTGGTGAACTCCATGCCCAAGAGGGTTAAGGCAGTGCTGGAAAATAATGATGGCCACACAAAATATTGACACTTAGGGCCCAATTTGGACATTTTCACTAAGGGGTGTACTCACTTTTGTTGCCAGTGGTTTAGACATTAATGGCTGTGTGTTGAGTTATTTTGAGGGGACAGCAAATTTACACTGTTATACAAGCTGTACACTCACTACTTTACATTGTAGCAAAGTGTCATTTCTTCAGTGTTGTCACATGAAAAGATAGAAGAAAAGATTTACACAAATGTGAGGAGTGTACTCACTCACATATATTTATTGTGGTCTATAAGTGGTTACATCACACATGGCGTGTGCTGATGTCTGCAGCAATAAAGGATTTTTGTATTTGAAACTTTAATTTAAATATAGACATTTAAGGGGGTGTGTGGTGTCCTGCCATTCACTATACCCATTCAGTGTTTACCAGCAGTAACACCGATAACACCAAAAAAAGGATGAGCACCAGAGAAGAAGGGTGATGACCAGAGAAGAAGGGCAAGGACCAGAGAAGAATGTGCAAGCACCAAAGAAGAAGGGCAGGGACCAGGGAAGAAGGGCGAGGGCCAGAGGAGAAGGGCGAGGGCCAGAGAAGAAGGGCGAGGGCCAGAGAAGAAGGGGCGAGGACCAGAGAAGAAGGGCAGGGACCAGAGAAGAAGGGCGAGGGCCAGAGTAGAAGGGTGAGGACCATAGAAGAAGGGCGAGGACCAGAGAAGGGCGAGGACCAGAGAAAGACAAGGAACAGAGAAGAAGGGTGAGGACCAGAGAAGAAGGTCGTGGACCAGAGAAGAATGTGCAAGCACCAGAGAAGAAGGGCAGGGACCAGGGAAGAAGGGCGAGGGCCAGAGGAGAAGGGCGAGGGCCAGAGAAGAAGGGCGAGGACCAGAGAAGAAGGGCAGGGACCAGAGAAGAAGGGTGAGGGCCAGAGGAGAAGGGCGAGGGCCAGAGAAGAAGGGCGAGGACCAGAGAAGAGGGTGCGAGGACCAGAGAAGAAGGGCAGGGACCAGAGAAGAAGGGTGAGGGCCAGAGGAGAAGGGTTAGGGCCAGAGAATAAGGGCGAGGACCAGAGAAGAAGGGCGAGGACCAGAGAAGAAGGGCGAGGACCAGAGAAGAGGGTGCGAGGACCAGAGAAGAAGGGCAGGGACCAGAGAAGAAGGGTGAGGGCCAGAGGAGAAGGGTTAGGGCCAGAGAATAAGGGCGAGGACCAGAGAAGAAGGGCGAGGACCAGAGAAGAAGGGCGAGGACCAGAGAAATACAGGGAACAGAGAAGAAGGGCGAGGACCAGAAAAGAAGGGCGTGGACCAGAGAAGAATGTGCAAGCACCAGAGAAGAAGGGCGAGGACCAGGGAAGAAGGGTGAGGGCCAAAGGAGAAGGGCGAGGGCCAGAGGAGAAGGGCGTGGACCAGGGAAGAAGGGCGTGGACCAGAGAAGAAGGTGCGAGGACCACAGAAGAAGGGCAGGGACCAGAGAAGAAGGGTGAGGGCCAGAGGAGAAGGGCGAGGGCCAGAGAAGAAGGGTGAGGGCCAGAGAAGGGCAGGGACCAGAGAAAAAGGGCAGGGACCAGAGAAGAAGAGCGAGGACCAGACAAGAAAGGCAGGGACCAGAGAAGAAGGGTAAGGACCAAAGAAGAAGGCCACGGACCATAGAAGAGGGGTGAGGATTATAGAAGAAGGGCACAGGATCATAGAAGGTCTCACCACTGAGCTGGGACGGCAGCTGCCGCGCAGGCTGGACCTCCTGGACTACATATTGCTCTACACCACCACTCTTCAGGAGGTCTCTGAAGATCAGAGGGACGGTGAACTGCACAAACATGATGGAACCTGCAATAGATGGAAGGAAAATGTTACATTACTCTACGAAGTCATTTTTCACTTCAACAGCGGAGTTCAACTTTACCTCCCTACACCCCAATGTACACTCCCCTTTCCTTCACTCA
The DNA here is from genome assembly GCA_037952925.1 of Lithobates clamitans. Classification (NCBI taxonomy): domain Eukaryota; kingdom Metazoa; phylum Chordata; class Amphibia; order Anura; family Ranidae; genus Lithobates; species Lithobates clamitans. Next base: position 623,366 of record JBBGZY010001762.1, on the reverse strand, counting down.
CCCCTACCCCCCTCACCCCCCTTCAGTGTGTGGAGCTGAAGGAAATACCTTCTCATTCCAGGGATTTAGGAGTGTGAAACCCGGTCAGGTGACAGCACTGGGCCAATCATCTCTGTCCTAATAGGAGACCAAAGTGCTGGATGAGATTGTGGTGTCTCCCAGCACTGAGAAGAGCAGAGGAACCAACACTGGAGAGGGTGTGCTTTACAGGGATTGTCAGCATAGGAGCGGGTATAATAGAAAGCCCCCTCCCCCCATAGTGTGACATTATAGATACGACCCCCAGACAGGAACAAGTCTGACCTTCTCCTATCGATGGCGTGACGGGGCAACATGTGAGAGGAGAACATAACACCATTCAACTCAGCAAACTGCGGGCCGCCCTCATCCCAGCCAAGCGTGGTGCCCACTGTCCCAATCCACAGCACCCTGAGGACCCAACCCTTTACCCCAAACACCCCGAAGACCCATCCCCCTCACCCCAAACACCCCGATGGCCCATCCCCCTCACCCCAAGGGCTTGCTCCCCTCACCCCGAACACCTTGAGGACCCCATCCCCTCTCACTGCCTGTAAAAGCAATCCTACGGCTAAACAGACACTATACGGCTTTTACATTGCAGGGAATCGCTGGCTGAAAACAAAGATATGTGGATGATGCCTGCAGCTGCACCCTTCACCCCAATATCTCCACTGAAAGTCCAGGGCGTCATATGACAGCGACCCGGGGGGAAGTGATTGATTATAATAAAATTATTTATTTTCTTTTTTTTTTATTATTTTTTTTTTATTTGCAGGAGTTGTGTGCCAGTATTATGACAGGGAACATGCTGATAGGAGGAGAGAGCAGAGTGATGCTGGCTATGAAATGTTCCCAGATACTTGCAGCAGGATTCTTGTTATCTTGTTATCTTGTTATCAGCACACAATAGGTCAGTAGAGATCCCCATCAGCGTCAGGATGGTGAGGTGTTGGTGCAATATTCCGGCTAGGGGGGGTATGGGTGTAATATTCCTGCTGGGAGGAGTATGGGTGTAATATTCCTGCTGGGGGGAGTATGGGTGTAATATTCCTGCTGGGAGGAGTATGGGTGTAATATTCCTGCTGGGAGGAATATGGGTGTAATATTCCTGCTGGGGGGAGTATGGGTGTAATATTACTGCTGGGAGGAGTATGGGTGTAATATTCCTGCTGGGAGGAGTATGGGTGTAATATTCCTGCTGGGGGGAGTATGGGTGTAATATTCCTGCTGGGAGGAGTATGGGTGTAATATTCCTGCTGGGAGGAATATGGGTGTAATATTCCTGCTGGGGGGAGTATGGGTGTAATATTACTGCTGGGAGGAGTATGGGTGTAATATTCCTGCTGGGAGGAATATGGGTGTAATATTCCTGCTGGGGGGAGTAAGTATGTAATATTCTTGCTGGGGGGAGTATGGGTGTAATATTCCTGCTGGGGGGAGTATGGGTGTGATATTCCTGCTGGAGGGGGGGTATGGGTGTAATATTCCTGCTGGGGGGAGTATGGGTGTAATATTCCTGCTGAAAGGGGAGTATGGGTGTAATATTCCTGCTGGGGGGAGTATGGGTGTAATATTCCTGCTGGGGGGAGTATGGGTGTAATATTCCTGCTGGGGGGAGTATTGGTGTATTATTGCTGCTGGAGGGAGTATTGGTGTAATATTCCTGCTGGGGGGGGGGGGGGTATGGGTGTAATATTCCTGCTGGGGGGAGTATGGGTGTAATATTCCTGCTAAGGGGGAGTATGGGTGTAATATTCCTGCTGGGGGGAGTATGGGTGTAATATTCCTGCTGGGGGGAGTATGGGTGTAATATTCCTGCTAAGGGGGAGTATGGGTGTAAAATTCCTGCTGGGGGGGGGGGTATGGGTGTAATATTCCTGCTGGGGGGGGAGTATTGGTGTAATATTGCTGCTGGGGGGAGTATGGGTGTAATATGTCTGCTGGGGGGAGTATGGGTGTAATATTCTTGCTGGGGGGAGTATGGGTGTAATATGTCTGCTGGGGGGAGTATGGGTGTAATATTCTTGCTGGGGGGAGTATGGGTGTAATATTCCTGCTGGGGGGAGTATGGGTGTAATATTCCTGCTGGGGGGAGTATGGGTGTAATATGTCTGCTGGGGGGAGTATGGGTGTAATATTGCTGCTGGGGGGAGTATGGGTGTAATATGTCTGCTGGGGGGAGTATGGGTGTAATATTCCTGCTGGGGGGAGTATGGGTGTAATATTCCTGCTGGGGGGAGTATGGGTGTAATATGTCTGCCGGGGGGAGTATGGGTGTAATATTCCTGCTGGGGGGAGTATGGGTGTAATATTCCTGCTGGGGGGAGTATGGGTGTAATATGTCTGCTGGGGGGAGTATGGGTGTAATATTGCTGCTGGGGGGAGTATGGGTGTAATATGTCTGCTGGGGGGAGTATGAGTGTAATATTCCTGCTGGGGGGAGTATGGGTGTAATATTCCTGCTGGGGGGAGTATGGGTGTAATATTCCTGCTGGGGGGAGTATGGGTGTAATATGTCTGCCGGGGGGAGTATGGGTGTAATATTCCTGCTGGGGGGAGTATGGGTGTAATATTCCTGCTGGGGGGAGTATGGGTGTAATATGTCTGCTGGGGGGAGTATGGGTGTAATATTCCTGCTGGGGGGAGTATGGGTGTAATATTCCTGCTGGGGGGAGTATGGGTGTAATATGTCTGCTGGGGGAGTATGGGTGTAATATGTCTGCTGGGGGGGTATGGGTGTAATATTCCTGCTGGGGGGAGTATGGGTGTAAAATTCCATCTGTGAGGAGTATTGATATAATATTCCTGCTGGGAGGACGTCTGTGCATGAAGTTCTTGTCATACGATGGACAAACAAGATATTTGGGGGGCACACCCTAAGACCCCTAAGCTGCGCATAGCGTCGGCGGTAAAATGCCACTATTTTTAGCGGCGTTTTACCGTCGGATTTGCAGCGCATTTCGGCCACTAGCGGGGCGCTTTTACCCCCCCGCTAGTGGCCGAGAAAGGGTTAAAACCACCCGCAATAGCGGCGTTTTGCCTGCAGCATCCCAGCGCTGCCCCATTGATTTCAATGGGGAGCAAGGTGGAGGAGCGGTAAACACACCGCTCCCTCACCTCTCCAAAGAAGCTGCTGGCAGCACTTTTCCTGACGTCCTGCCAGGGCACCGCTCCAGTGTGAAAGCCCTCGGGGTTTCACACTGGAGACAATGGAGCAGCTGTTTGAGGGCGGATTGCAGGCGCTATTTTTAACGCTATAGCGCCTGCAAAATGCCCTCGGTGTGAAAGGGGTCTAAAAGATGCATTAAAGATGGTGCAGCCATAAGACCATACAACAGAACAAAATATTACAGCGTACGCATGCAAAATGACATTTACCTCCAGCAAGGCTTATTTAAAACACCTAACAGCAAAGGGGGTCCCCTAGTGGTGGACTTTTCAGGCACATCATAAAAGAGGTATACTTGGTACAAATATAATTTATTGAATTAACATAATAAAATATGACAACAACTGTATCATCTATTTTTACGAATGTAAAATTATTCAGTATTACAATCGTGTATATACAGAGTTTCAAAGCAGTACTTTTTCACCCGACGCGTTTCAGAGCCAATTAAACTCCTTCCTCAGGGGTAGTGTACGCTTTAAATGATTTATTAAACACTGTATTGGCTGATTTGACATTCCATAAAATTTGTGATTAAAAACAGCGACAGTGACAAAGTCTGTCTGCCCAGTATGCTCTTGATTCCAGTATGAACTAACATCTATGTGTTGGAGATGATGTAAACAGGTAGAAGTGTTTTTTTTTTTTACTCCACCAAGAGTATATATATATATGTTGTTCTCTTCAAAAAGAAAAGAAAAAAAAAATAAGGGCGTAAACTAAATGCTTGAGGCTCCACTGAGGCTGAGAGGCAAATCCGGCTCAAGAGTTGATGTTCATAGGTGTATCTATTGATAGATGACATGAGAGTGAATCGGATCAAGTAGCTGTTCAGGCCGGTAACATCCCGCAGCGTGTCATCCTCCACACAGACCATACAGACGAAGAAAATATTACAGCGCACACATGCAAAATGACATTTACCTCCTGCAAGGCTTATTTAAAACACATAAACATTATCAAAAAATATTGCTCCCGTGGTTCAGAGAAGCAGGATCTCCCAATCTATGGATAGTGTAGGATACTAAGCACGGGGGGGGGATGGGATGACGGTTGATAAATACAATAACACAGAATTTTGTGGATGAACATTTTCAAGGACTGTTTTTTTTTGGGGGGGGGTTTCAAGTTTATAACAAATCTGGATATTGATTGGATGTAGTAATGTGCGGTGTTGTATCCGGTGTTTTATCTTCATATGTCTTTCACAAATGTGGATATTTAGGATTTATTGCATGGTGGTGAATGATATGGAAATGATATTGTTGGTAATATCGATCAGCAGTAGTCAGGAGGGTCAGCGCCGACTTTATTTTGCTTTTTTATTCATATATTTATGCCGTCTATTTTACAGCTCAGTTTTGTAAACAAACCGGTTGCTATGACAACAGTGTTGTTTACCTTTCTAGCTGATCTCTCATGTAGAGGCCCCCTATATTTCCTTCTAAATCTAAACAATCTGGGTTTCATAGCAACCGGTCTGTTGACTTGTTTAAGAACCCTTAAAAAAAAAAGTTTGTCAGCTAAAAGGTAAACAAGGTTGTTGTCATAGCAACCGATTTGTTTACTTGTTTACAAATCTGAGCTGTAAAACAGACAGCGGGAGGATGGTTTTTTTGTTTTGTTGGGTTTTTTTACAGCTCAGGTTTGTAAACAAATCGGTTGCTATGACAACAAGCTTGTTTACCTTTTAGCTGACAAACATTTTTAGGTTTGTAAAAAAGTAAACAAACTGATTGCTATGGCCACAGTGTTGTTTACCTTTCTAGCTGATCTCTCATGTGCCCTTATATATATATATTTTTATATCTAAACAACCTTGTTGCCAAAGCATACGGTTTGTTTACACATCCGAGCTGTAAAATAGACAGCGGGAGGATGTTTTTTTTTTTTTTTTTTACAGCTCAGGTTTGTAAACAAAATGGTTTCTATGACAACAAGGTTGTTTACCTTTTTAGCTGACATCTCATGTATAGGGCTCTGTGTTCTCTGGAACAATTATACATACATATTGCTAATAGCAACCAATCAGAGGTTGAGTGAAGAAATGAGAGTGTTTGCTATGAAGGTAGTGGGGGAGGGGGGGTGTCTTGTAAAGCCCCTGGATTGTTCATTATGGGAGAATACAGAGACTGAATCTACTCGTTGCCTGGCTGTCAGTCTGATGCTTTCTGTCCGTTCTCCATCACTGATTGGGAAGAAGTTCTAAATGAACATGCAGTGATGCAGAAAGCATGGAAGCCAGAGCCAGCCAGGAGTATAGCATTTTCAGAAGGCGATCAGCAATGGCAGCCTACATATTTCTCTCAGTATGGGGTTCCCTTGTAACCATTTGGGGGATTTCTAGTGGTCCCCAAAAACATTCATCCCTGGAAAGAGACTCTGCAATCCAAGATGGCCGCTGTGTGTAGAGTAGATGCTCCTCCCCTTATTTATCGCTATGGGAGAGATTCTGCTCACTTCCTGCCTTGCTGACCCCGGAGGAAGTGAGGGATAAATCTCCACTATGGGGACCCCAGACAGTGATAAAGATCTAAACCACTCCCACTCTACTATTCTGACCAATCAGATTCTGGGATTACATCATGGAAACAGAAATACATTTATTATCCACTATGATGGTATCCTTTCCATTGAAATCCACTTCCCCAAATCTATCATACCGATCGAATGGGTTGTCATCTATCGATCGATCGATTATTCCTATTGAAGCAGATCGATCAGAAAACAAAATTGATAATTTATCAAAGTGATTATTGCCACCATTAGGATTTAACCTCTTCAGCTCTGGAAGGTTTTACACCCCTTTCATGACCAGGCCATTTTTTTTTGGTGATACAGCACTGCGTTACTTTAACTGACAATTGCGCAGTCATGTGACGGTGTACCAAAATAAAATTGATGTCCTTTTTTCCCACAAATAGAACTTTCTTTTGGTGGTATTTGATCACCTATAAGCAAAAAAAAAATTTTTTGAAAAAATAAATAAATTTTTCACGTTTTGCTATGAAACATCCAATAACAAAAAGTAAAAAATAAAATGTCTTCATCAATTTAGGTTAATATGTATTCTGCTACATATTTTTGGTAAAAAAAAAATCCCAATAAGTGTATATTTAGTTTGGTTCACTAAAGTTATAGCGTCTACAAATATGGGATATTTTTATTTGTTTTTTATTTGTTTTTTACTAGTAATGGTGCTGATCTGCGTGACTGCGACATTGCGGTGGACAAATCAGACACTAAGTGACACTTTTGACACTTTTTGGGGACCAGTGACATTAATACAGTGATCAGTGCTAAAAATAGGCCCTGTCACTGTACTAATGACACTGGCTGGGAAGGGGTTAACATCGGGGGCGATCAAAGGGTTACCTGTGTGCCTAGCCAGTGTTTTCTTACTGTGGGGGAGGTGCTTGTACTAGGGGAAGGCATAGATCCATGTCAGAACATTTTGTTATGTTACAGCCTTATTCCAAAATGTATTAAATTCATCATTTTCCTCAAAATTCTACAAACAATCCCCCATAATGACAATGCGAGAGAAGTTTGCTTGAAATATTTGCAAATTTATTAACTACATACGGACCAGCCGCCGTTTTTATAAGTCGCTACTTTGACGTTAAATACCATTGTTAGGGCAGCAGCTAGCTGCCATAACCCCGGTATTTCTTTAAATGGTGGACTGTCCTCTTTCGGATAAAAGTGGTCTCAGTGGCGGATTCACCGCAAGATCACTTTTATCGGTGGCGGGAGAGGGCCCCCCTCCCGCCGCGCTCCGGTCGTCTCCGCCGTTTACCGGTAGCGGCGCAGCCGATCGGTTCCTGTCCCCTCACTGCCTGGATGCCGAGTGAGGGGAAGACGGCCCCCGCTTGGCTCCATAGCATTGCAGGGCGGTAGCGATGTCAAATGTCACTTCTGCCCAATGCTCTTAAAGGGAAAATTTATATATATAAAAAAAAAAAATTAATTTTAATGACATTTAATTTTTTTTTTAAATTGCATTTTAGTGTAAATATGAGATGTGAGGTCTTTTTGACCCCCCAGATCTCATATTTAAGAGGTCCTGTCATGCTTTTTTTCTATTACAAGGGATGTTTACATTCCTTGTTTATAGGAATAAAAGTGACCCCAATTTTTTTTTTTTTAAAAGGATAATGTCAAAAAAATAAGAAAAATAAAAATGATAAATTTAAAGCGCCCCGTCCCTCCAATCTTGCGGGCAGAAGCGAACTTAATTAATTAAGTTAAGACATTTTTAAACATCGCGTATGGAGATTTTTAAGGGTAAAAGTTTGTCGCCATTCCACGAGTGGGCGCAATTTTGAAGCGTGACATGTTGGGTATCAGTTTACTCGGCATAACATTATCTTTCGCAATATAAAAAGAAAATGGGCTAACTTTAATGTTGTCTTATTTTTTAATTTAAAAAAAGTGTATTTTTTCCAAAAAAAGTGCGCTTGTAATGCCCCGTACACACGATCACACATTCCGACAACAAAATCCACGTTTTTTTCCGACGGATGTTGGCTCAAACTTGTCTTGCATACACACGGGTCACAAAAATCTTGTCGGAAATTCCGATCGCCAAGAACGCGGTGACGTACAACACGTACGACGAGCAGAGAAAAATGAAGTTCAATAGCCAGTGCGGCTCTTCTGCTTGATTCCGAGCATGCGTGGAACTTTGTGCGTCGGAATTGTGTACACGCGATCGGAATTTCCGACAACGGATCTTGTGTGACGGAAATTCCAGTGCAAAATGTCCGATGGAGCCCACACACGGTCGGGATTTCCGACAACAAGCTCACATCGAACATTTTTCGTGTGTACGGGGCATAAGACCGCTGCGCAAATACGATGTGCCAGAAAGTATTGCAACGGCCGCCATTTTATTCTCTAGGGCGCTAGAAAAAAAATATATATATATAATGTTTGGGGGTTCTAAGTCATTTTCTAGCAAAAAAAAATGATTTTAACTTGTAAATAACTATATATAATAATATAATATATAATATAATAAGTCTGAAAAATAGGCCCGGTCCTTAAGTGGTTAAAAATAAAAAGGGAAAAAAATCCCATGTATTATTATTATTATGATACAGGATTTATATAGTGCCAACAGTTTGCGCAGCACTTTACAACATGAGGGCAGACATTAAAGTTACATTACAAATTGGAACAAGAGGAATCAGAGGGCCTTGCTTGTTAGAGCTTACTGTACAATCTAAAAAGGAAGGGCCAATTGATACAAAAGGTAATAGCTGTGGGGGGATGAGCTGATGGAGGAAGCAAAACAGTGTTAGTTAGAAGCAGGATAGGCTCCCTTGAAGAGAAGGGTTTTCAGGGATCGTCTAAAGATGGATAGATTAGGGGACAGTCGGACAGATTGGGGTAGGGAGTTCCAAAGGATGGGAGAAGCTCTGGAGAAATGTACATAAGTATCACAGGCTCCTCCCATGTACATAAGTATCACAGGCTCCTCCCATGTACATAAAAATCACAGGATCCTCCCATGTACATAAGTATCACAGGCTCCTCCCATGTACATAAGTATCACAGGCTCCTCCCATGTACATAAGTATCACAGGCTCCCCCCGTGTACATAAGTATCACAGGCTCCTCCCATGTACATAAGTATCACAGGCTCCTCCCATGTACATAAGTATCACAGGCTCCTCCCACGTACATAAGTATCACAGACTCCTCCCACGTACATAAGTATCACAGGCTCCTCCCACATACATAAGTATCAAAGACTCCTCCCGTGTACATAAGTATCACAGGCTCCTCCCATGTACATAAGTATCACAGGCTCCTCCCATGTACATAAGTATCACAGGCTCCTCCCATGTACATAAGTATCACAGGCTCCTCCCATGTACATAAGTATCACAGGCTCCTCCCATGTACATAAGTATCACAGGCTCCTCCCACGTACATAAGTATCACAGACTCCTCCCACATACATAAGTATCACAGACTCCTCCCATGTACATAAGTATCACAGGCTCCTCCCACGTACATAAGTATCACAGACTCCTCCCATGTACATAAGTATCACAGACTCCTCCCATGTACATAAGTATCACAGACTCCTCCCATGTACAGAAGTATCACAGACTCCTCCCATGTACAGAAGTATCACCGGCTCCTCCCATGTACACAAGTATCACAGGCTCCTCCCATGTACATAAGTATCACAGACTCCTCCTATGTACATAAGTATCACAGACTCCTCCCATGTACATAAGTATCACAGACTCCTCCTATGTACATAAGTATCACAGGCTCCTCCCATGTACATAAGTATCACAGGCTCCTCCCATGTACATAAGTATCACAGGCTCCTCCCATGTACATAAGTATTACAGGCTTCTCCCGTGTACATAAGTATCACAGACTCCTCCCACGTACATAAGTATCACAGGCTCCTCCCATGTACATAAGTATCACAGGCTCCTCCCATGTACATAAGTATCACAGACTCCTCCCGTGTACATAAGTATCACAGACTCCTCCCACGTACATAAGTATCACAGACTCCTCCCACGTACATAAGTATCACAGGCTCCTCCCATGTACATAAGTATCACAGGCTCCTCCCATGTACATAAGTATCACAGACTCCTCCCATGTACATAAGTATCACAGGCTCCCCCCTGTGTACATAAATATCACAGGCTCCTCCCATGTACATAAGTATCACAGGCTCCCCTCCGTGTACATAAGTATCACAGGCTCCTCCCATGTACATAAGTATCACAGGCTCCTCCCATGTACATAAGTATCACAGGCTCCTCCCATGTACATAAGTATCACAGGCTCTTCCCGAAAAAAAAAAAAAGTCCTGAAGCTTCTTTTGGGGCGATTGCTGCGTGTATGGCATTCAGGTGGGTTGGCTGCCCTATGTGTGATGAGTAAAAATGCTCCAAAATGGCCACACACACACCCCCCCCCCCCTAAAAAAAAAAAAAAGAAAACGCATTTCAGAATGCGAGTTTCCGCTATGCAGAGATGTGAACGGGGCTTGACAGCTGATATTTGGTGAGAAGGGTGATGATCACTGATTTATGGCATTTCATTTAAAAAAAACATGCAGCTGGGAGTGGGTGGGTGGATGATGCAGGGCGTGTGCTAATGAGGTCAGCTAATCAACTCCTTCCTGTGTCCTGACCTACAGTCTGTGAGGAAGTAAGACAGAAGCAATAGAAATGTTTGGAATCATGGATGGAGGACAGTAAGGTCCGTGTCTGTAGATTTTATGGAAAGCTTTGATATTTTTGCAAAAAAAGTACATGAATGCTCTATTGGTACTCCAGTCATCGGGAGCAGTGATCGCTGTCATATGAGTGGAAGCCCCCCCCCCCCAGTTAGTATCACTCCCTAGGACACACTTAACCCCTTGATCGTCCCCTAGTGTTAACCCCTTTCCTGCCAGTGTCATTTACACAGTAATCGGTGCATTATTATAGCACTGATCACTGTATAAATGACAATGGTTCCAAAATAGTGTCAAAACTGTCCGATGTGTCTGCCAGAATGTCGCAGTTACGATAAAAATCGCAGTTCGCCGCCATTACTAGTTTAAAAAAAAATTATAATAAAAATGCTATAACTCTATCCCCCATTTATATCAATATACACTTATTGCTTTTTTTTTTTTTTTTTACCAAAAATATGTAGAAGAATACATATCGGCCTAAACTGAGGAAATATATATATATATATATATATATATATATTTTTTTTTTTTTTTTTTTTTTTTTTGGGGGGGGGGGGGATATTTATTATAGCAAAAAGTAAAAAAATATTGCTTTTTTTTTTTTTTGAAAATTGATGCTCTTTTTTTGTTTATGGAAAACAGCAGAGGGGTGATCAAATACCACCAAAAGAAAGCTCTATTTGTGGGGGGAAAAAAGGACGTCAATTTTGTTTGGGTGCAATGTCGCACGACCGCGCAATTGTCAGTTAAAGCGACGCAGCGCCGAATCGCAAAAAAACGCTCTGGTCTTTGGGCAGCCTATTGGTCCGGGGCTGAAGTGGTAAAGGAGCAGGGCCCTCCGATTCCTCTTGTACCAAATTGTATTGTAACTGTAATGTCTGCCTTCATATTGTAAAGTGCTGAGCAAACTGTTGGCGCTATATACATCCCGTATTATAATAATAATAATAATAATAATAATAATAATAATAATAATAATAATAATAATAATACTACAACACTTTTCTATGTGTTGACACATTCTGTGTATAAAATATAATTCCCCACTAGAGGGCAGCGTTGTACCATCTAATCTCATCGCCTTCTCTTCCTTCACCAGCTCTGCTCTACACCGTGCCGTGATTTGATATTAAATACCACCCTGTCCCCTGACTGACGGCACCGCCATAAATCTGATAGCCGGTTATTGAAGAAAATCTGCATGCAGCAGCTCTAAGAGGACAATCTGTTTGACAATGGCGGAGCTTTTAGGGGACGTTTATTAGAGCGGCACGATTCTGGCTAAAATGAGAATCACGATTTTTTTTTTTTGCTTAGAAGATAGATCACGATTTTCTCAACTTTACTTTACTGTTTAGTTTTTTTTTTTACTCATTGAAGTGTATTTTTTCCCAAAAAATTGGGTTTTTAAAGACCGTTGGACAAATACACTGTGACATAAAATATTGCAGCAATTGACATTTTTTTCCCCCAGGGTCTCTGCTAAAATATATGTAATGTTTGGGGGTTCCAAGTAATTTTCTAGCAAAAAATATTGATTTTAACAAAGAAACAAGTGTCAGAAAAAGATTTAGACTTTAAGTGGTTAAACTTCCTGCATTTACACGTTGTTTTAAAAACTTGGCAGACTGCCCGGATTTTTCTTTTTTTTTTACACAGAAGTTTATCCCTTTAATCTAAGAAGGAAGAGTTAGTTACAATGTTTAAAAACTTGGCAAACTGCCCAGATGTTTTCTTTTGACAGCTGAGTGAGCAGATAAGTCTCTCCACTTGTTATATGAAAGAATCGGCAAAATCTGCAATAGAGATCGTCAGAGGGGGGGTTGAATCGAGATCAAGATTTTTGTAACGATTAATTGTGCAGCTCTAACGTTTATCCAATCAACTTGAAAATCAGCCCATTTGTGGCGTTTATCCCTTTGATCTAAGAAGGAAGAGTTCGTTACAATGTTTAAAAACTTGGCAGACTGCCCGGATTTTTTTTTTTTTCAAATAGAAGTTTATCCCTTTGATCTAAGAAGGAAGTGTTAGTTACAATGTTTAAAAACTTGTCAGACTGCCCCGGATTTTTTTATTCCCATACAGAAGTTTATCCCTTTGATTTAAGAAGGAAGAGTTAGTTACAATGTTTAAAAACTTTGATTTTTTTTTCCACACAGAAGTTTATCCCTTTGATCTAAGAAGGAAGAGTTAGTTACAATGTTTAAAAACTTGGCAAACTGCCCAGATGTTTTCTTTTGACAGCTGAGTGAGCAGATAAGTCTCTCCACTTGTTATATGAAAGAATCGGCTAACTCTGCAATAGAGATCGTCAGGGGGGGTTGAATCGAGATCACGATTATTTTAACGATTAATTGTGCAGCTCTAACGTTTATCCAATCAACTTGAAAATCAGCCCATTTGTGGCGTTTTTTTTTTTTTTTTTATGGTTTTTATGTTGATCTTTTTTGGCCGGATATTATGGGCTGTGAAGATGTAATGAAAATATTAAACTATCTGTCAGGCCCCCGTGCTATTTAGAAGTCGGGATATGCGAAATGATCTGGATGGGGTTCCAGCTTTGATTAGCATTTAACAGTTCTGGATGTGGGCACTCCGGGGATGGCGATACGGCGGAGCTTCATTGAATTAAATAATGAGGACGTTGACGGTGATGCCCACTTATCACACCTGCGTTGCTAAGGTTAAGCTATACCCCCTGCCAGCTACAGCCTGCCCTGTACAGGGGACATTTGTTATAGATGGAGAGGTGTTTGTGGGGCCGCAAATCGCACTGCAAAGAATCACATGCAACTTGAACAGGAGTGCAGTGCGATGCCCGTCTGAAGAGCATGCGATTTCCCCCACTGCTCCTGTGTGTGTGTATAGAAAGGGAAAAGCGCCATCTACTGGGCGGTTTAAAAAAAAATGTTAGAACTCAGTATATCTCTGGCCACATGTAAAATAATCTACATAGGTGTCCCGGTCCCGCCGATGATAGCAAATCACGGCCGCTGGGGGGTGCTCACAGGGCTGGAGGAGAAATTCCGGGGCCGCGTGGGTATAGGGTAGAAGTGATGTCAGCTTGGGGGGGGGGGGGGCGGACCGCCTCTAAATCTCCTCCAAAGATTAATGTCCGGAAATGATGTTACCCGGCTCCTTCCGACGCGTTGCGTCACTATCACGTGACTTCTTCAAGGGAACCCTGAGGGTTACACAGATGCGTGATTAGACCCATTGGGGTCTCCGTTGGAGGTGAGAGGCTGGGGGGGCCATAAGTGTGATTACACCACCTTGAATTTTCTTTGCCCTTGGACACTTTATGCATCTTTTTTGCACATTCTTTGCACTTTTGAAGGGACTATATATTTATTATTATATATTTATTATTATTATTTATTATTATATATATTTTTATAATGATATTTATTATATATATATTTTTAACATGTTTCTATATTTATTTTTATACACTTTTATGCACTGGCTTTATCGTAGATTGATAATATTTCACATTCATTATTTTTTAACCGATTTTTGTTTTGAAAAAAAAATGCACTGAATTTATAATGAAATGTGTATATTATTAGGAATGGTTTATTTAGATATCTATTGAACATTGTATATGCACACTAGGAATGTTACACTATATTGATTTATTGCGTAGATTGCACCTTGTATATTAGAGTCAGCCCTATATTTATATTTGCCACATATCTATATTGGTATATGTGGCTCTGGCAGTGAAATGGTTAAAGTATAACACAATTTTGGATGGAGTGGAGATGGATTAGAACCCATGTCAGGTTTCATTGCTGTCTGTGTCCCCATTATGGAGATTCAATTCTTCTATTTGTCCTGTTTACCCTTATCATTGAAAATGAATGTAAACGATTAAATTCCTGTGATTGTCAGCGCCATCTAGTTGCCAACATGCCAATATTCTCATTCAGATAGTTCAGAAAATTATACAGCATTTTGGCCACTAGATGGTGCTAATGTCCACAGGAATTAACCACTTTTTAAGACCAGGCCTATTTCTCAGACAAGTTAAAATCATTTTCTTTTTTGCTAGAAAATTACTTAGAACCCCCAAACATATATATTTTTTTTTCTAACACCCTAGAGAATAAAATGGCGGTCGTTGCAATACTTTCTGTCACACCGTATTCGAGCAGCGGTCTTTCAAGCACGCATTTTTTTTGGAAAAAATACACTTTTTTTAACTTAAAAAATAAGACAACCATAAAGTGAGACCAATTTTTTTTTTTTTTATATTGTGAAAGATGATGTTACGCCGAGTAAATTGATACCCAACATGTCACGCTTCAAAATTGCGCCCGCTCGTGGAATGGCGACAAACTTTTATCCTTAAAAATCTCCATAGGCGACATTTAAAAAATTCTACAGGTTGCATGTTTTTGCGTTACAGAGGAGGTCTAGGGCTAGAATTATTGCTCTCACTCTACCGATCGCGGCGATACCTCACATGTGTGGTTTGAACATCGTTTTCATATGCGGGCGCTACTCACGTATGCGTTCGCTTCTGCCTGCGAACTCAGCTGGACTGGGCGCGTTAAAATTTTTATTTATTTTTTTCTTATTCATTTTACTTTTAATTTTTTATTTTTACACTGGTTTTTAAAAAAAAATGTGTCACTTTTTTTCCTATTACAAGGAATGTAAACATCCCCTGTAATAGAGATACAGCATGACAGGACCTCTTAAATATGAGATCTGGGGGGCAAAAAGACCTCACATCTCATATTTACACTAAAATGCAATAAAAAATAAATTTAAAAAAGTCGTTTGAAAAAAAAAAAAAAAAAAAGTTCTTTAAGAGCTATGAGCGGAAGTGATGTTTTGACGTCGCTTCCGCCCTGCAATGGTATGGAGCTGAGCCGGGTTCACACTTGCTGCGGCCGCGGGTACCAGCAGGGGGTCTGGTCCGATCCTGGTGCTGATCGGGTCCGAATTTCTGCCTGAATTCGAAACCTGAAATGGAGCAAAAGAGGCACAGGACCCTTTCCAGACTGCGCCCCCCCCCCCCCCCATAGAGAGCCGGTCACAGTCTCCTGTCACGCGAATTGGTTGCGGAGGAAACCAGCATCCAATTCACATCAGTGTGAACCCGGCCTTAGATGGGACTAACAATGTAAAGCTGAGCTCCACCTAACATTTTATAATCAGTTGCGGTAACCGTTTTTTTTTTTTTTTCTTTTTAAGATTAAAGTTTTACATAAATAAATAAAAGCTGATCATTGTAAGCACCCCAGCCAGTGGTAAATGCTTTGTCCCAACCCTCTAGGAGACATTGTTTTTTCCGGTCAGCTTGGCTCAGGAAAGGAAGTTGAAAAATAACAGACTTACTGGCAGGATCACCAGGCAATAAACTATGGTACGGGGGGAATGCTCTGTTAATGTTCTGACAGACTGGATTATTTACACCAGGGGTCTCCAAAATGTGGTCTTTTGCCTGCCTTTATTCAGCCCTTGAGGCACTATTCCTCCCAATGACATTAACAATGGGCACTATTCTTCCTACTAACACAAATGATGGGGCACCATTCCTCCCACTGACACCAATGATGGGGCACTATTCCTCCCACTGACACCAATGATGGGGCACTCCCCCCCCCCACTGACACCAATGATGGGGCACTATTCCTCCTATTGACACCAATGATGGGGCACTATTTCTCCCACTGACATCAATGATGGGGCATTATTCCTCCTATTGACACCAATGATGGGGCACTATTCCTCCCACTGACACCAATGATGGGGCACTATTCCTCCCACTGATACCAATGACGGGACACTATTCCTCCCACTGATACCAACAATGGGGCACTATTCCTCCCACTGACACCAATGATGGGGCACTATTCCTCCCACTGATACAAGATACTATTCCACCCAATGACACTAACAATGGGCACTATTCTTAATACTGACACCAATGATGGGGCACTTTTCCCCCCACTGACACCAATGATGAGGCACTATTCCTCCTATTGACACCAATGATGGGGCACTATTCCTCCTGTTGACACCAATGATGGGGCACTATTCCCCCCACTGACACCAATGATGGGGCACTATTCCTCCTATTGACACCAATGATGGGGCACTATTCCTCCTATTGACACCAATGATGGGGCACTATTCCTCATATTGACACCAATGATGGGGCACTATTGATCTTTTATTGAAAAAAATCAAGCAACTAATTTTATACAAAAGTAAAAAACAAAACCATAGTACAAAACTTCAACAGAAATCCAAGGAATACACATTAATGTTCAGACTATATACAATATATACATAATCCGTTACCAAAACTATTTACATAAAGCAGCAGAGAGGGCCTAAGAGGCACAACCCATCACCTATGTACGCAGCCATTTATCAAAAATTAATCAAAAAAATAATAATAATCTAGGGTGATAAGAGACAGACAGCCACACCCGGGAAAGAGACTCCTGGCAGTCAGGGAGGCTTGAAACCCCTCCACGCCTTCAACCAAGCCCCCTGACTCCGCTTGTCTCTCTCAAGCACCCGAATCTTCTCCACCTCATGCAGAATGTCATACACCACCACCTGAACAGGAAGGATTTTATGCCGAATGCTGACCTGACACCGTGCGTTCCAAGTGAAATAACGGACTACTAGGCTAACTAGAAAAAGTGTATCTAAACAAAAAACCCCACCAGTATTGAATGCTCCATACACCCACTCAGCATAACCCAGCCTGGAGAGGAAAGGGACACCGAGGGCCCGTCCCACCTGTTTGTACACCTCTATGTTAAAAGGGCAATGAAGCAGAAAATGGTCCATAGTCTCCTCCTCACCTGCACACTCCTCCCGAGGACAGCTACGATCCATCCCACTGCGGAATTTCAAATTGCCCCGAACATAGAGCCTCCCATGGAAGCACAACCAGGCCAGATCCCTGAATTTAGGGGATACTCTGTCCAAATTAATAAGTCTTAACCCTGCCCTCAAAACTGGGCCTGGGCAATCCCTTAAGGCCAGTGGGTCATGAAAGACTTCGCTCAAGACTCGACTCATAAGGACTTTCCTCGGAACCGATCTGAGATCTTCACCCGACAATCGCCACTGCCGTAGTAACTTCAGGCATTGGGCGACATAGGCTGGTAGCTGACCACGATGACCCCTGAGATTCTTCACTTGGCCACCTTCTTCCCAAAGTCGCAGAAAAGGCCTAAACCAAGATCTAAATATGCCTACCCATCCAGGAGGTTCCACTGGATGCATATTACCAATGTTAAACTTGAGAAAAAGCAGTGAAAAGAAAAGAACTGGGTTGACCATACCTAAGCCACCCTCCCTCCTGGATAGATAGGTGACATTCCTCTTGATGGGGTTCAGTCTGTTCCCCACAACATCTGGAAGAACACACTACTGACCCTAGCATAGAGAGACACTGGCAAGATGCAGACAAAGCTGACATACAAGAAGATCGGAATCAGGTAAGTCTTAATCAGATCAACCCTTTCCCTCATAGATAACTTCCATCTCTTCCAGCTGACCACCTTAGTATTGGCAATTTCCAGTCTGCCTTCCCAGTTTTTGAGGCCATAATCGCCAGGTCCAAATTCAATGCCTAGAATCTTAATTCTTTCCTGGGACACTGGAAAGGTGTCCGGGAGATCAAACCCCTCACCTTCCTTTCCCATCCAGAAAACTTCACTCTTTTCCTGATTGATCTTTGAGCCTGATGCTTCAGAATACCGTGATGTCAGAGAGACCACCTCCTCTGCTTCATTAGCCCCGGTGACAATCACCGACACATCGCCCGCATAGGCAACAATCCTCAAAGACTGCTCACCCGGGAGCCCCACTGGCACCCCACACAACATGCTGCTCTCTAGCCTACTGATGAAGGAGTCAATTGCAAACACATAGAGCAGGGGACTCAGGGGACAACCTTGACGCACTCCAGAGCCAACCTCAAAGGACTGCCCAACCCAACCATTAACAAGAGGAAAGCTTTCTGCCCCCTTATACAAGACTTTCAACCAATCGACAAAACCACCCGGCAGACCGTACTTACTAAGGAGCAACCACAGGTACTTATGGTTAACACGATCAAAAGCCTTTTCCTGATCCAATGTCAGCAAATACTTTCCCCAGCCTGCAGCCCTTTATCGCTCCAAGGCCTCCCGGACAGCTAAAACTGCTGTGAAGGTGCTCCTACCCTGGACCGAACAGTGCTGATGGCGAGAAAGTAAAGACTCTGCTACTGACGATAGGCACCAGAAAAATATCTTTGCCAGTATCTTTCAGTATCTGGTCCAAATCATTTGGTGGAGGGGGGATTATGGTGTGGGGGTTGTTTTGCAGGGGTTGGACTTGGCCCCTTAGTTCCAGTGAAGGGAACTCTTAAGGCGTCAGCATACCAAGACATTTTAGACAATTTCATGCTCCCAACTTTGTGGGAACAGTTTGGGGGATGGCCCCTTCCTGTTCCAGCATGACTGCACACCAGTGCACAAAGCAAGGTCCATAAAGACATGGATGAGCGAGTTTGGGGTGGAGGAACTTGACTGGCCTGCACAGAGTCCTGACCTCAACTGGATAGAACACCTTTGGGATGCATTAGAGCACAGGCTGCAAGCCAGATCTCATCCAACATCAGGCCTGACCTCACAAATGCTCTTCTGGAAGAATGGTCAAACATTCCCATAGACACACTCCTAAACCTTGTGGACGGCCTTCCTAGAAGAGTTGAAGATGTTATAGCTGCAAAGGGTGGGCCAACTCAATATTGAACCCTATGGACTAAGACTGGGATGCCATGAAAGTTCATGTGCGTGTAAAGGCAGGCGTCCCAATACTTTTGGTAATATAGTGTACATCTTGTCGTCTGCTGTAATTCCCCTTTCCCAAGCAATCACCTCCAACCACAATACTGTAATAGTTCTCCGCTATCAGCACATTGCAGGTTGCTTTGCGTTCCACCGATATGTCGTAACTTAAGGGCCACGTGAATCCCTCACCCCTGTACGTGCCGTTCGCTCGGCGCGCAGAACAGCCGCGCCTCCCGCTGCAATGCGGACACGATATGAAATCTGATTATGTTATAAATTATTAAACAGGAAAGCCGAACAACATCAATTACAATCATTATTCCGCCTTAAGTATACTTCATTTCCAAACAACGATCGTAATTTCACAGAAATCGTTCCTCCGCGCTCTCCCTCTCTCTCTCCTTCTTCCAGATATCGGCTCCGTGACAATTGCTTAATATCGCCACTGATTCCGGCTGCTCATTAATGCGCCGAGCTAAACGATGGAACTTTTAACTTCCAAATTTAATTCCTCCTCCGTTTTTGATGAAACTGAATCAAACCATTTTTTTTTTGTTCTGCTAAATTGACTCCATTAATGGCCCTTTATTTTATAATTAATTTGTTTATTGTGCTGAGAAATTTCCTGACTCGCCAAAAAAATTGTTCCAAATGAGGCGTGCAATGGATGCTCTCGTAATATATACCAATTGTCAGGGCCCTGGGAGACGGCTAATGAAGTGGGCTCTGACTCAGCCAAGCTGCTCCCCGGACGATGGCGTCCCTCATAATGATCGGATACGGAGCTAAGAGAGCGAGCGCCACATGGAGCCCCGCTATGTGATAGACCTACCGGGTTATATGACTATGATGGAGGAGATACGTCCTGCCATTAGAAGAGCGCTAATGGGGGTCGTGTAATGAGTCAATGAATGGCTTGCTCGAAGAAACTCATCCCGAGTCTGTCACTCAGAAGGGGAAAAAAAGACCGAATTCAGAGAGTCGTGGTTAATAAGTCTTACTCTGAATGGTTTAAGGTTATCAGTGGTGTACCCCAAGGTTCAGTGTTGGGACCCTTAATTTTTAATAACCTAATAAAATAATGTCGGGTCTGGGATTAAAAGTACCATTTCAGTCTTAGCAGATGACTCCGCGCTATGCAGTGGAATAAAGTCCTTACAGGATGTCTCCAATTTACAAGCCAATCTCAATGCACTGTTTCATTGGGCGACTAAGTGGCAAATAAGGTTTATTGTTGATGTAGCGCTGGTAGATTTGTAATCTACCGCTTATATGTAAATTTAGTGGGTCATCTGTTCTGTACATAGTTCAAATTTAATCTATGGGCAAATTAGCCTCTGTTTCAGCACTGGCTGTGTTGCGTGCAGTTCCACACTGTTGCCTGTAGGTGTCGTTGTCACCATAGGTCAGTGTTGGAAAGCAACAAGCTGAAGTATATTGAGTGCTCTTCTTTCCCAGAGGTAACTCGGCAGAGGTGGTCCACTGCCGTGCATTCTGGGAGAGAGTATTTAAGGGACAGATCCCATGTGTTAGGGGGGAGTTCTACCTCGTGGCCCTCCTGGCTGGAGGGCTGCGTTGCTGCAGCCGTGCAAGTAGACCCAGAAGCCTGTCTGGGGCTACTACTACGGAGGTGGTCCTGTGCTGTCTGTCCTGCGGGAAGAAGCCGGACAGTTGAGAAGACCCAGGGGAGGACCCATCTTAGAGAGGACCGTGCAGGAAGCTGGTATCTCAAGAGGGGCCTGGTGACTCAATTGGAGGATGCATCTTAATCTAATCTACCGCACAAGTACTGCCGGATCGGCTTAAAGGTTCTGGTACTGTGTTGCTGTTCATCTAAAACTACTACATCCTGTGGCAGAGGATTGTATAGTTATTGTTCTTATCAAGTGTGTGGCAGAGACTTTTTGTTCATGCTACGCTCCGGCTGCTAGGTCAGTGAGAGAGACCTATCCGGGTGAGCAAAGATTAAACCCTGGATTGAAGATACTTTCATCCACGAAAATTTCAGTCCTTAGAGATCTTAAAGAAAAGGTATTTGGACTTTCCTGCAACTCCTCTTCTACCTCTTTCCTGCTACTTCTTCCAGTTATCTCCTATTAAAGCATTGAAAAAGTACTAAAGTGACTGGTGCCTACATTGTCAGATACAAAGCTCAACATGGACTCTTTGGTATTGGTGAAATTACAGGTAAAGAGGTAACGGTAACAGCCCGATATAAATCAGCAGCTCCTTCGGGGGTAAGTGCTACATTGATAAATGTAAAGTTATGCATTTTGGGGCTAAGAATACGCATGCATCATTGTCACGAGGGCCACGTACCTGAGGTGAGACCGAAGTAGTGGGGAAGCCTCCCTTGCACCTCGGGTCCTTGAAGCCTCTGGAGATGGAGACAGAGACTTGGTGGACACCGAGTGGCACGGCTGCCGGGGGGTGCAGAGCACCGTGCAAGCCTTAGTCCGAGATCCGAGCCGAGGTCAAGTCCAGTTTGGCAACGAAGTATAAAAGGGTTAATCGGAAGAAGAATGGTCGAGATCCAAGCCGGGGTCGGGTTTCAATCTGGCAGCTGAGTACAAAAGGGGCAAAGAAGTAGAATGGTTAAGGTACAAATTCGAGGTCAATGGCAAGCAGCAATCAAGAGTAGTCAAATAGGTTTCCAGGTCACAACAGGTTCAGACAGATCACACACTAGCACAGGAACGAGGGGGGACAGAAGATAATCCAGCAATTTGGCAGTGTCTGGGCTGGGCTTATATAGGGAGGTTTGAGGTCACTTACAGTGCACCTCCTGGGCATTTTCCCGCCTTTTTTTATCGGGTTGAGGTCACTTCCTGTGCACCTCCTGGGCATTTTCCCGCCTTTTTTTATTGGGTTGAGGTCACTTCTTGTGCACCTCCTGGGCATTTTCCCGCCTTTTTTTATCGGCTTGAGGTCACTTCCTGTGCGCCTCCTGGGCATTTTACCGCCTTTTTCCATCGGGTTGAGGTCACTTCCTGTGCACCTCCTTGGCATTTTACCACCTTTTTCCATCGGGTTGAGGTCACTTCCTGTGCGCCTCCTGGGCATTTTCCTGCCTTTTTCCATCAGGTCTTCTGCGCAGGTGCGGGTTGGCGCACTGAGGCGTCTTTGGCGCATGCTCAGTTGGCGGAAACGCGCCATTTTAGTATTAGGAGAGGTATGGACTCCAGAGAGAGAGATATCATTTTGCCCCCCCTGTACGAATTAGTAAGACTTTATCTGGAATATGCAGTTCAGTTTTGGGCACTGGTTCTCAAAAAGGATATCGGGGGAACTGGAGAAAGTGCAGAGAAGGGCAACCAAACTGATAAGAGGCATGGAGGAGCTGAGCTATGAGGAAAGATTAGAGGAACTGAAATTATTCTCTCTGGAGAAGAGGAGATTAAGGGGGGATATGATCATCATGTACAAATACATAAAGGGGGATATTATCACCATGTATAAATACATAAGGGGGATATGATCTCCATGTATAAATACATAAGTGGTCCATATAGTGAACTTGGTGTTGAGTTATTCACGTTAAGGTCATCACAGAGGACAAGGGGGAACTCTTTACGTCTAGAGGAAAAGAGATTTCATCTCCAAATACGGAAAGGTTTCTTCACAGTAAGAGCTGTGGAAATGTGGAATAGACTCCCCTCCAGAGGTGGTTCTGGCCAGCTCAGTAGATTGCTTTAAGAAAGGCCTGGATTCTTTCCTAAATGTACATAATATAACTGGGTACTAACATTTATAGGTAAAGTTGATCCAGGGAAAATCTGATTGCCTTCAGACTGGCTAGTGTATAGGCATGCAAAATTAGCAGAGGCCCTAGAGAATAAAATGGTGGATTGTTGCAATTCTTTTATGTCACACAATAGTTGCGCAGCGGTTTTTCAAACGCAATTTTTTTGGGGGAAAAATACACTTTAAAGTGTTTGTTACCCCAGCATGTGCCTACTGTACCATGTACTTGTATGAGAAAGTGTCCTGTTCTCTTTTTGATATATTTATGGACTTTTTTTTTTCTACTAATATAGGCAGCGATCAGTGACTTATACCGAGGCTGCGATATTGCAGCGGACAATCGGGCACTAACTGGACACTTTGCGGGAACCAGTGACACTAATACAGTGATCAGTGCTAAAAATATGCACTGTCACTGTACTAATGACACTGGCCTGGGATGGGGTTAAACATCAGGGGCGATCAAAGGGGTAACTGTGTGGCTAGCCAGTGTTTTTGTGACACGTGGAAGGTGCTTTTACACAGGAAAGTGATGGACTTTATTCCATGCGTGGCAGGAACGCAGAATCCATCCCTTCCTCTGCGTGTCCCCGAGGACATTGAGTGCCTGACAATAAAGAATCGGCATGCCGGCGGTGCCCCCTGCAGGCAGTAGTGCAGAATCACGTATGTATATGTGATCTTGAGCAGGACTGCCACCCTGTAGCAGTAAAACTGCTATAGGGCAGTCAGCAAGTGACTAAGAAATGCATGCTGATGTAATTATATTATATAATATGTAACATATAGACTATATATAAAATGTCAGTTTCATATGTAATGGCAAATAGACATAAAAAAAGGAACATCCCACTATACCTAATTAGAGCTGCCAACATCCCTAGTACAATAGATAGAAAGGAGATACCCCCAATGATAAATGGGACTTTAGCGGCAACAAAGTAAGGATAAATAAAATAAATTTTATTCAAAATATACATATAAATATGAAAATTTTAGATTTCCAAACCAATAAAAACAATGATGATGTGGTGATGAGTTCCTATATGATATCCAAGCCGTCCGACGCGTTTCGGGACAAATTAAGTCCCTTCGTCAGGGGAAATTGTTAGGAAGGGATCACACTATGCAATACAATCAAATACATTAATTAGTAACAATATAAACAATAATTCAAATTATTTGCTTCAAATATACGACACACAGCATAATAACTGCATAACTGAGAGCATATCCAGAGCGGTCATCATAGACGGTTCACTGCTAGACCAATGGCGACACTTGCATCATGAACAGACACCACCAGTTATGCAATTATTATGCTGTGTGTCCTATATTTGAAGCAACTGATTTGAATTATTGTTTATATTGTTACTAATTAATGTATTTGATTTTATTGTATAGTGTGATCCCTTCCTAGCAATTACCCCTGACGAAGGGACATAATTTGTCCCGAAACGCGTCTGTCCTTCTGGATATCATATTGGAACGCACCACCATATCATCATTGTTTTTATTGGTTTGGAAATCTGAAATTTTCATATTTATATGTATATTTTGAATAAAATTTATTTTATTTATCCTTACTTTGTTGCCGCTAAAGTCCCATTTATCATTGGGGGGGTATCTCCTTTCTATCTTTGTAATGGCAAAGGTATTGCTGAATTAATAGGCCCATCGCCAACATGTATTTCTGGTCCATGTGCATGTGGCGGAGCCCAAGCGGTTAAAGTCTCCGTACAAAATAGAAGCTGTTATAGAAGTGACATAATTATGGAGAGATTTATTCCGGGCTGATAAATAAAACTATTAAACCTCCCCAAACATCGCGCCGGCCAACAGGGAATACACGCTCTGTTCCTGTCCATCCACTTCCTGTAGAATTATTATTTCAATTAACTGTCACTAACATAGAATGCATCCTAATAAGCTCGGCTCCGCTAACGGCAATCAGAAAATTGGATGTCCGCTTATCTCGTGTGCCTCAGCCTGAGGATACGGGAGTGAGGAGGAAATAAATTGTCTTTCATTACCTCCCACATGGTTGTGGAAGAAAACATGCTGGTGACCGGTTCTGTCCAGAGCCCTAAATTCTGCTTTTTGAAAATTAAATTGTACGTTTTGTGACCAAGAACTAGGAAAACGTACTCATTGCTTGGTGGTCCTCGTCTTCTGTCCTGGTTTTTGGAATTGGATGCCTTTGTCCTTTTACCCCCCGAGGGCCACCTATAGGAAATTATGAAGGTGTAGAGCGCATGTGATGGATTTCCAGCCAAGGTCATAGTTTATAGTGCCAGTGCCATATCAGCAATTTGGGGGGGGGTGTGTAAAGGGATAAATGTATTCTCATAGCCAGGGGCGTTGCTAGGTCTACAGAAGATCTGGGGCTAGAGCCCATAGCAGGGTAATAAAGAAAGTCATACGCTTGGGCCGGCATACACATGTATATACAGTAATATACTGTACATGTGTGTGTGTGTATATATCCCCAGAGAGCCCCCCACTTACATCAGGGTCCCCAGAGAGCCCCCCTTACATCAAAGTCCCCAGAGAGCCTCCCCCTTACATCGAGTCCCCAGAGAGCCCCCCCATTGCATCAGAGTCCCCAGAGAGCCTCCCCCTGCATCAGGGTCCCCAGAGAGCCCCCTACTTATATCAGGGTCCCCAGAGAGCCCCCCACTTACATCAGGGTTCCCAGGGAGCCCCCTTACATTAGGGTCCCCAGAGAGCCCCCCTTACATCAAAGTCCCCAGAGAGCCTCCCCCTTACATTAGAGTCCCCAGAGAGCCTCCCCATTGCATCCGAGTCCCCAGAGAGCCTCCCCCTTAAATCAGGTTCCCCAGAGAGCCTCCCCTTAAAATCAGGGTCCCCAGAGACCCTCCCCCTTGCATCAGAGTCCCCAGAGAGCCTCCCCCTTGCATCAGGGTCCCCAGAGAGCCCCCCACTTACATCAGGGTTCCCAGAGAGCCTCCCCCTTAAATCAGGGTCCCCAGAGAGCCTCCCCCTTAAAATCAGGGTCCCCACAGAGGCCCCCACTTGCATCAGGGTCCCCAGAGAGCCCCCCACTTACATCAGGGTCCCCAGAGAACCTCCCCTCCCCTTGGGTACCCCTGCGGAGACTCGGGGCTATGGGCCCCAGATTCAGGGCTATAGCCCAAAAATCCACCCCCTGGCGACGCCACTGCTCATAGCAAATCCTCTTCTGTGTTTAAACTGATTACTTGTCCCCCCCTTTCCTCCACAACAAAACCCTTGGATGCTGCATCAGCTATCTTGAGCCTGAGTTCGTTATTTGTCTGAACCACTTCATTCACAGGCTGCCAATAGATTTCTCTGCCATCAATCATTTTGTTTTCTGAACATTATATGAAAGAACACATCTCAGCATCCCTTTTAGATGTGCATGCTCAGGCAACTGATCAACAGATCGCACAGCTAAAGTCTGCAGCAAACAATGGCCATCATAGAGGTTGTCAGGATCGGGATCTGAACCCATGACCTCTACTGCACCCTGCGGTGGCTCTTCTTGCTGAGCCACCTGAAGATGCTGAGCAGCACCCTGTCTGATCTCTTAGAACAATCTTGCCTCGTCTCTAGTTTCTGGTGAACCTTGAACTCTTTGTTCCTCCCAAGAACTTCCTCATTTAAGCCATGTCTCTGCACTTCCTGTTTGCCAGATTGTTGTGCTCTCTCAAGCCAATATCTTGCTTCTTTGCATACCTGCTGTCCTTATCTTCACTACCACTCTGACCTTTGGATTGTTCCTCAACTACTCTTCCTCTTGATCCCAACCTGCAACCACTTGTTAATGACATTTGACTTGTTTACTGACTACACTTATGCTTGATCCCTACCTGCCATATCTGCTACTGGACCCCGGCTTGCTCACTTCTTGGTGGGACAAACCTGAGGACCGCAACCTGGTACTAACCTGCAGTAAAACCCATCCCCACCATCAGGAGCTTTGGTGCTTAGACCCCGCACCTTGGGTGAGCCCGCGTCATCGTTGGTATCAGAAGGAGGAATAGTGTCACATCATCGGTGTCAGTGGGAGGAATAGTGCCCCTTCATTGGTATCAGTGGGAGGAATAGTGCCCCATCATTGGTGTCAGTGGGAGGAATAGGGCCCCATCATTGGTATTAGTGGGAGGAATAGTGTCCCATCATTGGTATCAGTTGGAGGAAAAATGTCCCATCATTGGTATCAGTGGAAGGAATAGTGTCCCATCATTGGTGTCAGTGGGAGGAATAGTGCCCCATCATTGGTATCAGTTGGAGAAATAGTGTCCCATCATTGGTGTCAGTGGGAGGAATAGTGCCCCATCATTAGTATCAGTGGAAGGGATAGAGCCCCATCATTAGTATTAGGGGGGGGAGAAGTGTCCCATCATTGGTATCAGTGGGAGGAATAGTGTCCCATCATTGGTATCAGTGGGAGGAATAGTGTCCCATCATTGATGTCACTGGAAGGAATAGTGCCCCATCATTGGTATCAGTGGGAGGAATTGTGTCCCAAGGAGCATCTAAATGCAAGCAAAGGGCCACATCTGGTTTGCAGGCTGCAGTTTGGGGACCGTTGCTTTCAATAATGAGAATAATGTGGAGTGCCTTTGTTAGTGTAGCACCCTCTACATAGGTAGGTTCCAAGTTAGGATTCTTTTTTATGAAAGTAGGTAAATTTAGGCAGGACTGGCTGGCAGCCAGGCCTGTTTGTTTTGGTTTGTGTGGGCTGGGAGTGGCTCAGAGTTAGCAGCTGGTGACTCACAGGTAGCATCACTGAGACCTCCCTCTTTCTTCTAGAGGAGTCTAGAAGAATAGGAGGAGAGGAGAGAGTTGGAGCTGCTTGGGGGGTCTTAAGGAACCCTGACCAATCCCCAACCTGGATTGGCAGGGGGCAGGCCTCCTTAAATACCTAGAATCAGCCCAGCTAGGAAGGAGTTGTCAGGTGGAAGAACTGTCGATGGAGTACTAGAGGAGTACTAGACTGTCAGGGCCTTTGAGGGAGCTCTCCAGTCTGGGGGGGGGGGGGGGGTGACCTTGGGCTTGGGACTCAGGAGGCCCAGGAGTAGCAAGAGAGGACAGCAGAGGCAAGGAATGCTGGGCAAGTTTTCAGGAGGGGACCACCGGTTGCAGCCAAGAGGTCTGGTGAGTGACATGTGCAGTCAGGAGGACCGGGGAGGCATGCCTGAAAGGACTGAGAGGAAACAGTCATGGATGGTTGCAGAGCCAGTAGTGAGGACAACAATGTCATGGGCAGTGGAGTCAGGCCGCTGCAGCCAGGAGGACTGGCAGGGCCTGAAGAGGGCTGACTGGGAGCAGTAGTCCACCTATAGGACAGCTAGCACAAAAAGACTTCCTATTTTTTTGCTACACCATAGCGGACCACGGTCCCTGCCTGCAAAGGGCAAGTTACTTGGGCTTGGCTGAGTCTGTGTTGGGCCTAACCTCGTGCTAGATTTTCCTGAAAAGCAAGGAGTTGTGCAGGAGGAAGGGAGAGAGAGAGCAATAGTCTGCAAGCAAGTTGTGCAGATGATGGGAGAAGTGTTGTGTACATAGTTGTGCCAATTGATTGATATGCAATCTGCTGGGCATCTCATAATTCCCTTACCCCGTCCAAGTTAAATTCTCTAATAAAAAAAACAAAACCAAGCCCATGGACTGTTTTCTGCCTGAGAGTGACTGAGAAGTGAACGCCGGGCTGAGCAGGGTGACAGGTGGGCCAGTACACTCAGTGGCGCCTCCTACGGGGGCACCGCTACATCAGAAATATCTGCGTAGATAAAAATTTTGCCAATGCTAAAGGAAAATGAGCCTGTGTTTGATATATATTTGGTTGCCAGCATAGTATACGGTCGG
Source organism: Lithobates clamitans (assembly GCA_037952925.1). NCBI lineage: Eukaryota > Metazoa > Chordata > Amphibia > Anura > Ranidae > Lithobates > Lithobates clamitans. The sequence continues at coordinate 594,535 of JBBGZY010001762.1, read as the reverse complement.
GGTGGGGATAGATTATAAGAGGTTTATGGGTGTGCAGGCACAGACCGATTGCCCTAGGGAATCTATATCTTCTGGTGGAGTCAAAAGATGGGGAAAAAAAAGCCTTCATGGGGACACAGGAAGCAGTTAAACCCCAATAGAAAATCTAATCTTTATTCACTCTATCCAAAATGTAAAAATAAAGGTTTTGGCTATTGTTGGGCTTTATGCATTGTTGGGCTGGAAGAGACTAGCTTGGCTTCTGCAGAACCGGAACCCGAAACGGTTTCCCACGTGACTCACTTGGGGGTTCCCTTACACTTGTAGTTGGGGGAGCATGAGTATTCATTTTCATGAGTAAGAATAAGCTCTTCTAAAGTAGGCAACATTCGGTTTCCACCTCTTGGAGGTTCCCCTAAACAGTGTAACTCTTGCCAAAGCATGGTCTGTTAGGCACCCCAAGCCGATAGCTGACCCCTAACTTTTTAGAAAATGAACATCGAAGAGGACTCACCAGTGACAACAGCCACTGATGTTCTGCCAACAAGGCTGGGTATTGCCAGGGCTCACATGCATTATATCAACAGACTAGTTGGTGGAACATTTTGGAATCCAAGTTCAAGACCAACTTATTAAAAATTCATAAAAATGAAGCTTTTAGGTATGGGACATGGCTCATCATGTAATAAATTACAAAATTCTGTCTAATGCAAATTGTTCTGGCTCATTAATGAGGCCACCGGGGACAAGAAATTCCCTCTCTGAACATGGATTTGATTAATTTCACACTTCTGTCAAGTTGTAAAGCAAAAAAAAAAAGTATGTAGGCATGATTTCCTGTACATCAATGGTACTCAACCCCAAAGTATCCCCACGAGGGCCATTGATGAGCTCAGTAAACCCTAACAAATGTAAAAAAAATCAAAATCTTTGAAAGTTGAAATTTCCTTGCTGATGACTCCATTCATACAAATATTAGAAAACTTACTGATGCATGTGTTCTGCAATGGTGTTGTAATTTGTAGGCCGAGGGTGACCAGTGTAGGGACCCTGCCCTAAGCAGTAGCGTCCCAGCTCAAACTTTGTTGTAGCCAGGCTGTAGTGAGCCTGTCAGGAAAGGAACGTTGGTGTACGCAGACCTAAGGAACCCCGCCCGTGGCTCGCATTGGGGCCAGAAGGGCTATTTGGTGCCGTTTGGTCTACTACGTTCCCGTGTTCCTGTTACCAGTTCCTGTTGTTCTGTTGCCAAGCTGATCTGCTTCTGACTCTGCCTGAACGCCACCTGTACCGACCCCTGGCTTGTCCCTGGATTACGCTTCTGCCTGCTTCTTCTGCTTATCTGTCCTGCTGTTACTGACCTTGGCTTGACTCCTGACTATTATTATACACGATTTATATAGCACCAACAGTTTACACAGCGCTTTACAGTGTAGAGGGGGGACAGCTGTCAGGGCTGGGATCAGCCCTTCCTTCTCTGAGCTGGCCAGCTCCTATCTCTCTACAGTTACTCAGCTGTTGATGATATCCTGCTCGTCAGTCCTGCCTACTTAAGCCGTCCAGTTCAGAGGAGCTCTGCCTTCGCCTTGGTCACATCACAAGAAACTATCTCCTGCGTTCCTGTTTAAAGACTGGCTTTGCTGACATACCTTCTGGCTCCAGATCGTGCTTGCTGTTCCACTACTTTGACTCCTGACTTCTGGCTTGGCTGACTATCCGCTGCGGTTACTGAACTTTGGCTATGTTTTGACTACGTTTGTTCTTTTTATTTTTATTATTAAACACGTGTGATTTAACTGTACTTCTGTCTCAGTCTGATTCATGGTTTTTGACAACAGCACAATTACTGTACAGTCCAATACAGAAGGGACAGGAGGGCCCTGCTCATAGAGCTTACATTCTAAAAGGAGGGGGTGGTGGTACAAAAGGTAATGGATGCGGGGAATGATTTGATGGGGGTGGACTACTCTCCTGCCCGATGCCTGAACCTGATCTGCTCGCTAGGTGTTGACCTGGACTGTCCGACTCTGTCTTGTGCCCATCTTGCACCCACACCAGCCGATCTGTGCTCTTCACTGGCTCCTGTCCAGCGTGTCAGGTCCTGTCATCCCTGCATTCTAGATATACACCAGCACCTGCCAGTGAGAGACTTACCAGGCACTCGTGCCTCTCTTAACCGTCACCTTACCAGGGACTCCAGAGCCAGGGCTGTAAGAGAGACCTTCCTCAACACTTCAGGCTCCTCCACCAGGCACATTACACAGCCTCAGGTTAGATCTCTCACTCTCTCTCTCTCTCTCTCTCTATCTCTCTCTCCCTCTCTCTCTCTCTCTCTCTCTCGCTCTCTCTCTCTCTCGCTCTTTCTCTCTCTCCCCCTCTCTCTCCCCTTCCCCCCCTTCCCCTTCCCTCCCCCATTTCTTCCTTTCCCATTGCCCCTTCACATTCAAAGTCCCATTCCCACTCTCTTTCCTTAATTAGAATTTTGTTTCTACTAGGGATGGTGCCTCCGCATGAGTTATAATTTATTACTTCACGTTTACCCCACCCTCATTTAAGAACAGATAAAGCTCACCACGAGCCTAAAGTGATATCCATATTAAAAATATGTTAAAATCAAAAATGAACATAAACAGATAAAAAACAGTCACATAGAAAACTGATGCCAACCCGGGGCACTAGAAACTCCGTCCAACGTGTTTTGTCCAATTGAACGTTATCAAGGGGTCCTTTAGTGTCAACGTCCGCCATCTTTAAGTAGCCTAGCCTCATTTGCCCCACCACAGGTGCATACTAATGCAGATTCATTACCGAGGACGAAAGTAGTCCTTGGGCCATTTTTGAGTAGCCCAAAAGGAAAGTACTCAGAAAAATATATTCAGAATTGACAAAAAACGGGGCATGTTGATAAATCAATGTCACAAAACCCACTGTAAGCATAAAACAATAATAATACTGAAAAAAATAATAAGTTAATGAAAAAGGGTATATGAAATAATCTGCAACTTACTCAGTGAGAGGGGGTCCAAAGCGAAGTAAAACAAAACAATGGACTACTATTCAACTTAATAACATCCAAAGGATGTTACAGAGGTACATCAAAAAAATAATCAAGCAATATACCCCAATCTAATATCTCACCTTATAGGCGATCTTTGACAAAAAAGGTAATAATATAATGATTCTAAATCAAGTGTCTGGAAAAAGTATTCACACCCCTTGAAATTTCCCACATTTTGTCATGTTACAACCAAAAACTTAAATGTATTTTTTGGAATTTTATGTGATAGACCAACACAAAGTGGCACATAGTTGTTAACTGAAAGGAAAAAGATAAATGTTTTTCAATTTTTTTTTACAAATAAATATGTGAAAACTGTGGCGTGCATTTTTATTCAGCCCCCTTTACTCTGATACCCCTAACTAAAATCTAGTGGAACCAATTGCCTTCGGAAGTCAACTAATTAGTAAATAGAGTCCACCTGTGTGTAATTTAATCTCAGCATAAATACAGCTGTTCTGTGAAGCCCTCAAAGGTTTGTTAGAGAACCTTAGTGAACAAACAACATGAATAAGAAAGGGTTTTTGGGATTTTGAGTGAGGCAGAAGACACGTGGTAGGAGAAATTGTAAAACATCATCATGAAGGCCAAGGAACACACCAGACAGGTCAGGGATAAAGTTGTGGAGAAGTATAAAGCAGGGTTAGGTTATAAAAAAATATCCCAAGCTTTGAACATCTCACGGAGCTCTGTTCAATCCATCATCGGAAAATGGAAAAAGTATGGGACAACTACAAACCTACCAAGACATGGCCGTCCACCTAAACTGAGCGGCCGGGCAAGGAGAACATTCATCAGAGAAGAGCCAAGAGGTCCATGGTAACTCTGGAGGAGCTGCAGAGATCCACAGCTCAGGTGGGAGAATCTGTCCACAGGACAACTATTAGTCGTGTTCTCCACAAATCTGCCCTTTATGGAAGAGTGACAAGAAGAAAGACATTGGTGAAAGAAAGTCATAAGAAGTCCTGTTTGCAGTTTGTGAGAAGCCATGTGGGGGACACAGCAAACATGTGGAAGAAGGTGCTCTGGACGGATGAGACCAAAATTTAACTATTTCTCCTTAAAGCAAAACGCTATGTGTGGCGGAAAACTAACACTGCACATCACCCTGAACACACCATCCACACCGTGAAACATGGTGGTGAAGCATCATGTGGTGGGGATGCTTTTCTTCAGCAGGGACAGGGAAGCTGGTTGATGGGAAGATGGAAGCCAAATACAGGGCAATCTTAGAAGAAAACCTGTTAGAGTCTACAAAAGACTTGAGACTAGGGCAGAGGTTCACTTTCCAGCAGGACAACGGCCCGAAACATACAGCCAGAGCTACAATGGAATGGTTTAGATCAAAGCATATTCATGTGTTAGAATGGCCCAGTCACAGTCCAGACCTAAATCCCATTGAGAATCTTGGGAAAGACTTGAAAATTGTTGTTCAGCTGTACAGAGCTTGAGATATTCTGCACAGAAGAATGAGCAAAAATGTCCCTCTCTAGATGTGCAAACCTGGTAGAGACATCCCCAAAAAGACTTACAGCTGTAATTGCAGAGAAAGTCGGTTCTACAATGTATTGACTCCGGGGGGCGCCATACAAATGTACCCCCCACACTTTTCACATATTTATTTGTAAAAAAATGTTGAAAACCATTCATGCACAAAAAAATCATTCATTAACTATTGTGATTAAATAAAGTCCTCCAAATAATACATAAAATATTTTTTTTTTAACCAAAGCTGATTTCCAACGAAACAAGTTCACATAAAACAAGTATAACATTTTTCGTTATATCACTTTGGGGGTTTATATTAATTTATAGCAGCTGGTTATTGGTAGAAGAATAAGTGATCTGCTTCACAGTTTTGTCATAACATTTTTATTAACAATTTTATTATATTCATCGGTGTGGAATGGATTATACATAGGAAATGTTTACATGATGATTTGACATTTTAATCATCCTCACACATATAAATATGTAAATATCGGAACCTTGGTGCATTCCATACAAGCCATCAAAAGGAAGGATCCTTGAAATGTCTACTTTTGATACAAGCATAATTAGGTCTGAAAATAATTAATTTTGCCTTTACGCAATCTTTAATTAACTGGAGATGCCCAGCTACATATATGGTGAACTGGAAAATCAGACAACGTGTGTGAATCTTGGACTGGTTATTAACTGGTTGGGAACACACTGCATGCCGGAAATTGGCTTTAAAGCCTAGCTCTGGGCTTACTGTTACACGCACATGAACTTCAATGGCATCCCAGTCTTAGTCCATCCATGGCTCTGCTGTCCCACCTGGAAACAAGTATCGTAGTGTAGAGGGGAGACAGATCTGTCCCACCTTGGAGCAGGTATATAATATATACAGTGCCTTGCAAAAGTATTCACCCCCCTTGGCATTTTTCATGTTTTGTTGCCTCACAACCTGGAATCAACATGGATTGTTTGAGGATTTGCATCATTTAATTTACAGAACATGCCCACAGCTTTGAAGATGTTTTTTTTTTATTATTATTTTGAAGCAAACAACAAATAGGACAAAATAACAGAAAAAAAGTCAATGTGCATAACTATTCACCCCCCTAAAGTCAATACTTTGTAGAGCCACCTTTTGCGGCTATCACAGCTCCAAGTTGCTTTGGATAAGTCCCTATGAGTTTGCCACATCTTACCACTGGGATTTTTGCCCATTCCTCCTTGCAAAACTGCTCCAGCTCCTTCAAGTTGGATGGTTTGCGCTTGTGAACAACAATCTTTTAAGTCTGACCACAGATTTTCTATTGGATTGAGGTCTGGGCTTTGACTAGGCCATTCCAACACATTTACATTTTTCCCCTTAAACCACTTTAGCAGTGTGTTTGGGGTCATTGTCCTGCTGGAAGGTGAACCTCCATCCTAGCCTCAAATCACACACAGAGTGGTACAGGTTTTGCTCAAGAATATCCCTGTATTTAGCACCATCCATCTTTCCCTCAACTCTGACCAGTTTCCCAGTCCCGACTGCTGAAAAACATCCCCACAGCATGATGCTGCCACCACCATGTTTCACAGTGGGGATGGTGTTCTTTGGGTGATGTGATGTGTTGGGTTTGCCCCAGACATAGTGTTTTCCTTGATGGCCAAAAAGTTTAACTTTAGTCTCATCAGACCAGAGCACCTTCCTCCATATATTTTGAGGGTCTCCCACATGCCTTTTCACAAACTCAAAACGTGCCATTTTGTTTTTTGCTGAAAGTAATGTCTTTCTTCTGGCCACTCTGCCATAAAGCCCAACTCTATGGAGCGTACGGCTTATTGTCGTCCTATGTACAGATACTCCAGTCTCTGCTGTGGAACTCTGGAGCTCCTCCAGGGTTACCTTAGGTCTCTGTGCTCCTCTCTGATTAATGCCCTCCTTGACCGGTCCGTGAGTTTTGGTGTGCAGCCGTCTCTTGGCAGGTTTGCTGTTGTTCCATTTTCTTTCCATTTGGTTATGATAGATTTGATGGGATCATCAAAGATTTGGATATTTTTTTATAACCTAACCCTGACTTGTACTTCTCAAAAACATTGTCCCTTACTTGTTTGGAGGGCTCCTTGGTCTTCATGGCAGTGTTTGGTTAGTGGTGCCTCTTGCTTAGGTGTTGCAGCCTCTGGGGCCTTTCAGAAAGGTGTGTCTATGTAATGACAGATCATGTGACACTTAGATTGCACACAGGTGGACATCATTTCACTAATTATGTGACTTCTGAAGGTAATTGGTTGCACCAGAGCTTTTTATGGGCTTCATAACAAAGGGGGGGGGGGTGAATACATACGCACATGCCAATTATCAGTTTTTTTATTTCCGAAAAATAGCTTTATGTATATATTTTTCTAATTTTACTTCACCAACTTAGACTATTGTGTTCTGATCCATCACATATAATTCAGATTAAAAACAAACATTGAACTAAAGGCTGTAATGTAACAAAATAGGTAAAAAGCCAAAGGGGGTGAATACTTTTGCAAGGCACTGTAAATATAATCAGTTAAAATGATGTAGTCTTAATAATATATTATAATTATATTAATAAAAATGTCTCTGGCTGCAAAAAGGCCAGATTTTGTTTATATAACAGCATCATTTTATTTTTATTAATAATAATAATGTTGATATTCATTATAATATACTGTGTATATTATAGTTACATAGGGACATAGTAGGTGAGGTTGAAAAAAGACACAAGTCCATCAAGTCCAACCTATGTGTGTGATTATGTATGTATGTATGTATTGCGTATTTATAATATATAAAATATAATATATAATAAAATCTATTAAAATGATATAATCTAAATAATATATTATAAATATAATATATAATCTAATATACAGTATATTATAAATGATATTTATATATTTCACAAAGAATATTTTTTGGACTTACAACAACAACAAAAATTATTTACTTTCTATTTTTTTGGGGATTTTTTTTTTTTTTTAATAGAAGAATGTATTTTTTTTATTGAACAAATCAGTATTACAATACAGTCAGCTTTCGACAATCAGATCCTGCTTAGTTTCAGTATCAGTTTAAAATAAGTATCCATATTTAGCATCTTACAACTCCATACAAAATATAATCTCTACCAATTTCTCCACCAGTGACAATTTTATTTGGGATTTTTTAGAATCAATATTATACAAATTTTATAGCGCAGACCGGCTTCTTAGCTGTAGTCCTATAGGATGTAACATAAGGTTGTCTGACTGGCATTATTACAAGCTACCCTGTTTCCCCGAAAATAAGACCTAGCGTGATTGTCGGTGATGGCTGCAATATAAGCCCTACCCCCCAAAAAAGCCCTACCCTGTTTCCCCGAAAATAAGCCCTACCCTGAAAATAAGACCTACAAGGATTTTAACTAGGGCTTATTTGGGGGGTAGGGCTTATTTTGCAGCCATCAATGACAATCACGCTAGGTCTTATTTTCGGGGAAACAGGGTATGCGTCTACCACGGCAGGCAAAGCCCCCGAGATCTTTCCTCTGACACCCCCTGATTCCTAAGGTGCAAGAAGAAAAGTTTTGTTCGGAATTACATTAGAAAAAAGTATTGGGGTAGCCCCTCATACAATAGTATTATTTCCAGATCATCTCATCGTATCTTTCTGTGGATGAAGACAGCGTTCTGAAGTCCATACCGGCCGCCCGTCAACCCGTTCTTCATACAGAACTTGGCGGAAACTTTGTTTCATCCTTTGCTACTTTCCTGCTGGAGAAGATGTAGCGGAGCATTTAATATGAACACTCATTATCACCGCCGAAAAATCCCGGGCTCAATGTGCCGCACGCGGAATTGAATATTAAGCGTTGGCGCCGCGGGGCGCGCATCTAATTGGAATAACTAGTATTGCAGGATATTTAAGGCTTCCCCCCCAAAATCGGAATTATTGACAGCGAACTTTACTCGACAAGACTGTTCTTTGTATTGTCACATTGCCCCGGGGGGCCGTCCACCCGCCACCCGCCCCCTCTCCTTCTTCCTCTCTTCACTGGATCGTTCTTCTTTTAAATCCCAAGGAACGGTTCTTCTCCACCATCGGAGATATTTTATTCCAAAAAAAAAAAAAAGCCGAACTCGGCTACAAGCACCAAAATAGGCTTTTTAAATAAACGAGGAGCTGCTGGAATACAAACTTTAATTGCGTTGTGGACATTTGAGTTTTGTTGACTTGTTTCAGAAATTTTATTTCTCTGTGAATTTTATGTTGCTTGCCGACCAGGCTCTTTCTGGCACTTTTTGTTTACGAGTTTAAATCAGTATTTTTTGCTAAAAGAATACTTAGAACCCCCAAACATTATACGGTTTTTTTTTAGCAGAGAAAAAAATGGCAATTGTCATAATTTTTTATGCACAGGGTATTTGCGCAGCTGTTATTTAAAAGCATTTTTTTTTGTGGAAAAAATAAATTCTAATGAATTAAAGTGGAGGTCCACCCTAAAAAAAAAAAAATTGCATTAAAAAATGCCTAAAAAGAATGGAGGAAAAAAAAATTTTTTTTACTTACGTGAAATGGCTGTTGCTAGGCAGTCTTTCTAATCTGCCTCTTCCTACACCGCGGTGATCTTCAGTCTTCTGCTCCCCACGTTGTCTTCTGGGGAATGGGGCGCGGTGTGTTATGGGACCTGTGTGTGTCCCACAACACATCGCATCCCATTCACAAAGCGCAGCGCCGCTCGCGCGTGCGCAGTAGGAAACTGGCAGTGAAGCCGCAAGGCTCCACTGCCTGTTTCCCTTACTTAGGATGGCGGCGCCGGGAGCCGAGAGCCGAGGGACGGGTTGGCCTCGGGCGGCCGACATCGCGGGCACCCAGGACAGGTAAGTCTACTTATTTAAAGTCAGCAGCTACAGTGTTTGTAGCTGCTGACTTTAAAAAAAAAATTTCGCTGGCCGGAATCCCGCTTTAAAAAAAAATTTTTTTAAAGATCACAATATATACAATTTTTTTTTTTCTTGTAAAATGTGAAATGCCCCGTACACACGATCGGACTTTCCAACAACAAAACTGTGGATTTTTGTTTGAAGGGTGTTGGCTCCAAATTATCTTGCATACACACGGTCACACAAATGTTGGCCGTAGTGACGTACAAGACGTACGTTTTCTCTCCATTACGAACACTAGTTGTATCTCCGACTCGTACTGGATTCCGAGCAAGCGTGGACTTTTGTCCGACGGACTTGTGTACACACGATGGGAAAGTCCGACAACAAACATTTGTTGGCGGAAAATTTGAGAACCTGCTAGCCAACATTTGTTGGTGGAAAGTCCGACAACAGATGTTTGATGGAGCTTACACACGGTCGGACTTTCCGCCAACAAGCTCACATCCAACATTTGTTGTCGGAAAGTCTGATCATGTGAACGTGGCAAAAGATGATGTTACGCCGAGTAAATAGATACCTGATGTGTCACGCTGTAAAATTGCGCACACTCGTGGAATGGTGACAAACTACGGTACTTAAAAAATCTCCATAGGCAATGTTTTAAACGCCTTTACAGGATACCTGCTTAGAGTTACAGAAGATGTCTAGTGCTAGAATTATTGCTCTCACTCTACCGTTTGCAGCGAAACACCATTTACAAAATTTTTCCTCATTTATTTGACTTTTTATTTTTTATTTTTACCCTGTCCCTTTAATTTTTTTTTTTTTATCACTTTTATTTCTTTTACAAGGAATATAAACATCCCTTGTAATAGAAATAAGGGATGACAGGTCCTCTTTATGGAGAGATCTGGGGTCAAAAAGAAAAGATCCCAAATCTCTCATTTACCTTTAAGAGCAAAAAAACAAATTTTTGCGTTAAAAAAAAAAAAAAAAGGATTTACTCACAGCCTGGACCGGATGTGATTCCAGTACCGACCGTCACCCATTCTTCATACAGAACTTGGCGGGAATTTTGTTTCATCTTTTGTACTTTTCTGCTGGAGACGATGGAGCGGAGCATTTAATATGAACACTCGTTATCGCAAGAGCACGGAGGGATGGGGGCGCTTTAATTTTTTTTCTTGTTTATTTGATTTTTTATTTTTTCCCTGTCCCTTTTTTTTTTTTTTTTTTAATCAATTTTATTTATTTTTTTTAGAAGGAATGTAAACATCCCTTGTAATAGAAATAAGGATGACAGGTCCTGTTTATGGAGAGATCTGGGGTCAAAAAGACCTCAAATCTCTCCTTTACCTCTAAGAGCAAAAAAAATACTTTTTGCTTTAAAAAAAAAAAAAAAAGGATTTATTTGCAGCCTGGATGTGATGCCAGTACCGAGGCGTCACCCATTCTTCATACAGAACTTGGCGAGAACATTGTTTCATTCCTTGTACTTTTCTGCTTGAGAAGATGGAGCGGAGCATTTAATATAAACACTCGTTATCGCAAGAGCATGGAAGGATGGGGGCGCTTTAATTTTTTTTTTTTTCTTATTTATTTGACTTTATATTTTTTAATTTTACTGTCCTTTTTTTTTTTTTTTTTTTAATCAAAAAGGTGTTTATTGAACAAGTTTAGATGTCCAATGTGCAAGCAATACATTAGCAAATGGTTCCATTTTACAGTGTCCCTTTAATTAATTTATTTTTAAATCACTTTTTTTTCTTTTACAAGAAATGTAAACATCTCTTGTAATAGGAATAGATGACAGGTCCTCTTTGTGGAGAGATCTGGGGTCAAAAAGACCCCAAAAATCTCTCCGTTACCTTTAAAGAGCAAAAGATCCAAAAAAAGAATTTTTGCTTTAAAAAAAACAAAAAAAAAATTATTTACTTCCAGCCTGGACCGGACATGACGTCATGACATTGCTCCGGTTCTCCAAGGCTATAGAGGTGATCAAAGAGGAGGAGCAGCTTTCCACACCGCCAGGGCTAACGGTGGAAAATGGTAAGCCCAAGAAGCCCTGGCAAGCGGCGAGAACGGGGCGTCCCTTCCTGCTGCTTCGGAAAGTACTCCAGTGGCTCATGAGAAATGAGATGACAGAGCCAGCCACCGGTTGCAAAAAAAAAAAAAAAATCGATACCGGGGGTTGCGGCTAATCGTTTTAGCCATAATCCCGGTAAAACATTTGCAAATCGCAATGTATATACACGTATTGCGGTCGGCAAGTGGTAAGAGAACCAGAGAGAATTGAGCCTTTGCATGAATTTCTCTAGGACAGGTGGTAGGAACATTGTGCCAGCCATCAGGCTAATGCGTATGCGCATAAGCATGCACATATTTGCGGGCATAGAAGCCTAATTGCATGTGCAAGTACAAGCATGTGCACATACGGACATGCATGCTAGATGTGGGCACTGCCGAAAAATTTGTTCATTTTCGTTACATTGTTTGTTTTTTTCCGTTTTTCGTGTCATTCAATATGATCGAAATTCGTAAATTCGAAAATTCGTAAATTTGAAAATTCGAAAAATCAAAAATCCAAAAATTAGGAAATTCGAAAATTCTGAAATTTGAAAATCCGAAAATAAGAATGAAAATCTGAAAATTTGAAATAATAACTAACTAACTTAACTAACTAACTAACAATGACTAACTATTAAATTATAGGTATTGGAATTTCCTTTCAAATTTGGCTGTTAGTCAACGTAATGAATACGAAGTTAAGAATTATCCGAAATAAACAAATGGAACGGAATGAATTAATAATAATAATAAAAAAAGTTTTTATTATTATTATTGTTATTATTTATTATTAATTCGTTCCATTTGCTTAGATACGGCATATACTATTTCTGATGATTTGTAACTTCGGATAAATTCGTATTCGTTACGTTCTCTAACAGCCAAATTTGAAAGGAAATTCCAATACCTATAATTTAATAGTTAGTTATTATTTCAGATTTTCAAATTTTCGTTCTTATTTTCGGATTTTCAAATTTATGGATTTCCAATTTTCCAAAATGTCAGATTTTCGAATTTTGAATTTACAAATTTTCTAATTTCCGAATATTCAAATTTACAAATTTCCGAAGTCAGATTACTAACCGTCCATGTACCTTTTTTCTATAGAATTGTCCCCCCCCCGACGAGCCAGACCAGCGGGATGTCGCTCACTCTCTGCTCCCTTGTTCAGCACTGAGATTCCATAGCGAGCCGGTGAGGGAACAATTCCACACGGGGACGTGATTTCCTTGCCCGGAGAATTCTGCCGCTGGCAACGTGTCGCCTCTGGCAGAATTGCTCATTTGACGCGGCTCTAAGTGTTCTGGAACAATCACCAAGTGACGGGAGATGACATATACCGCAATATACAAGAAACAAAAAATGTTGGCACTATAAACAAGATTCTGAGCATCATAATGTTCTATAATAAATACAGTATATGATGTCAATAGTGGCAGTGAGCTCTGTCCTTAGAACCCTTTCTATTCTCTATCTACACCTCCCTCCAGGTTAACTGATGGCCTCCCATGGCTTCCAATACCGACACCAAGGCCCAGACTGGGACCAAAAATAGGCCCGGGCATTTTAGACTAAGCAGCCCATGACATATTTACCAGCCCCTTCCCCACTCTTCATTCTGACGGAAGCGAGGGGGGCCGGGAAAAAGCACAGGGGGGCTGGAGAGCACGGGGGGATGGAGAGCATGGGGGAAGGAGAGCAATAAGGGGGCGGAGAACACAGGGTGGCCATAGAGTATAGGGGGGCGAAGAGCATGGGGGGGAGTGGAGAGTATGGGGGGGTGGCCAGAGAGCATGGTGGGATGGAGAGCATGGGGGAGCCGGAAAGCACTGGGGGGGGTGGCTGGAGAGCACAGGGGGAGCCTGAGAGCGCAATAGGGGGGGGCCTGTGAGCACAGGGGCGCTGGAGAACACAGGGGGGCCAGAGAGTACGGGGGACTGGAGAGCATGTGGCGTGGGGCCTGAGAGCACAGGGGGGGCAGAGAGCACTAGGAGGGGGCGGAGAATTCTGGGGGGCTGGAGAGCACTAGGGGGGCCTGGAGAGCACAGGGAAGGCCTTAAAGTATGGGGGAGGGCGAAAAGCACAGGGGGGCCTGGAGAGCACAGGGGGGTTGGAGAGCATGGGGAGGTGGAAAGCACTGGGGAGGGCTGGAAAGCATGGGGGGAGCCTGAGAGCGCAGGGGGGGGCCTGAGAGCACTGAGGGGTTGGAGAGCACTGGGTGGCTGACGAGCACGTGGGGGGGGGGCTGAGAACACGGGGCAGAGAGCACTGAGGGGGGAGGGGGGAGGCGGAGAGCACTGGGGAGCTGGAGAGCACTGGGTGGCTGAAGAGCATGTGGAGGAAGGCCTGAGAGCACATGGGGGGGGGGTAAGAGCACTGGGGGGCTGGAGAGCACTGGGGGGTTGGAGAGCACTGGGTGGCTGACGAGCACGTGGGAGGGGGGCTGAGAGCACGGGGGCAGAGAGCACTGGGGGGGAGGCTGAGAGCACTGGGGGCCTGGAGAGCACTGGGTGGCTGAAGAACATGCGGAGGAAGGCCTGAGAGCACATGGGGGGGCTGAGAGCACGGGGGGGCAGAGAGCACTGGGGGGCTGGAGAGCACAGGGGTGGCCTTAGAGTACGGAGGGTAGCAGAAAGAACCTGGAAAGGAGGAGCGGCTGCATTCAGAGGAACCAATCTCTCAATTTTTCTCCTGCAGCCTCTGAATGCCTGCGGGAGGGAGAGGAGGAGAAGCAAGCTTTCAGAGGCTGCAGGAGGAAAGTGGAGAGATTGATTCTTCTATATGCAGCCGCTCCTCCAATCCAGGCGCACGGGGAGCCGCACTCACTTTCTCTCTCGTCTGGCGTCTCACTCTTCACCTCACCATTTCAGTCTCCTCACGCATCACCAATTTACTAACTGACATATCAGTATGGATGTCACACCAAACTTTCTAAGACCAAACTCGTAATATTTAACCCCCACCCCCAATGTTGGCAGGTGCATTCAGGGAGCCGGGCCCTCTGATTCCTCCTGTATTGTATTGTAACTGTACTGTCTGCCCTCATGTTGTAAAGCACTGGCGCCATATAAATCCTGTATAATAATAATAATAATAATAATAATAATAATAATTCTGTGTATATGGGGCAAAAAAAAACAACAATTGTAAATAGGCTATATCTGATTCTAAATCATTGAAGAATCATCAAAAATTCCTATGATATTTAGCATCATCTAGTGGCCAAATGCAATATTTTCTGTTTTAAATCAAAGAAAAGTATTTGACCAGCACAGAATTTAGCCTAATAACATATTTTTTGCCTCATTCACACAGAACGAATGCTTGTTGCAATTTTTTTTCCCCTAAATATATATAGTATCTGACAAAGTGAGTACACCCCTCACATTTTTGTAAATCTTTTCTTCTATCTTTTGCTGCAGCTCAGTTTCAGGGTCTTGGCAATCTTCTTATATTCTAGGCCATCTTTATGTAGAGCAACAATTCTTTTTTTCAGATCCTCAGAGAGTTCTTTGCCATGAGGTGCCATGTTGAACTTCCAGTGACCAGTATGAGAGAGTGAGGGTGATAACACTAAATTTAACACACCTGCTCCCCATTCACACCTGAGACCTTGTAACACTAACGAGTCACATGACACCGAGAGGGAAAATGGCTAATTGGGCCCAATTTGGACATTTTCACTTAGGGGTGTACTCACTTTTGTTGAAAGCGGTTAAGACATTAATGGCTGTGTGTTGAGTTATTTTGAGGGGACAGCAAATTTACACTGTTATACAAGCTGTACACTCACTACTTTACATTGTAGACAAGTGTCATTTCTTCAGTGTTGTCACATGAAAAGAGAGAAGAAAAGATTTACAAAAATGTGAGCAGTGTACCACCTTTTGTGAGATACTGTATGTAATGATTAGCCTGAATACATTAGTGTAGACTACAGATGCTATAGAATATAACGTGCAGAATCAAGATCCCTCCAAATCAAAGCAAACAACAACAACAACAACAACAAAAAAATTCTGGGATTCAATGGATGTATATAGAGCAAAAAGGCTTTGAGACTTCAAAAACATTTTTTATTTTTTTTTGCCCCGGTGATGTAGAATAAAAAAAACACACACACACACAAATATAAATAAATTAAATAAATTAAATTATATATATATTTGAAGAATAAAAACTAAAACAATAATAATAGAAACAAGGGTTCTTATGTTATTTCTGTTTTGGAGAGGACTAAATATATATATATATATATATATATAAAATATATTTAGTCCTCTCCAAAACAAAAAACAGAAATAACATAAGAACTCTGTGGAATTAAATGGATGTGTAAGGAGGAAAGGCTTTTGGAACTTAAAAAAATGTAAAAAAAAAATAGATGATAAACAAACAAAAAAAATGACCAGCACGGGATATAGCTTAGTTAGCAACATTCTTTTTTTTTTGCCAGAATGACACAGAACGAACACCCCCACCACACCCCAGAAAAAAAAAAAAATATATTTAGAATAAGGAATAAAAATGTTAAAAAAAGAATGAATTTTATATATATATATATATATATATATATATATATATATATATATATATATATATATATATATTAAAAAAAATAAATAAATATATAATTATAATAATAATATATATATATATATATATACACAGTACATATTTAAGATGATACATAATTATATTATTCAAACTTTATTTTTTTTTAATATGATGGACAAATCTGACAATATTTTCGATTACTGCGACATTGAAAGAGAAATGCCCACGATCTGTATTTATTCTCCAATTTCCTTCAGTGAGTATAACGCGGGTGAACAGTTGATCTGCATGCCCAGAAAAAAAAGAAAACGCACAGCTTTCTTAGACGTGTTCCCCGAGGACGGTCCTTGGCAGCCATTCATTGCTGAATTGTTATGTTGTTCTACCAAAACATTTGCAACAATCAAGATGCCATCTGTAGCCGGCTTGGTGAATGTGCTACTCCCAGCATGGCTGAGCTCAATCCATCACACATTTCATAGGGAGGGCATGGGCATGGCTCATTTCCGAAGTACTGTAGTTAAAGGGATTAGTTCTGTGTTTGCAAATACAAAAAAAAAAAAAAAAGTGCCCTGACATCCCCCCTGAGTGGATTCATTTGCCATCTAATGACTTTTTTTTTTAATGCATTAGGAGAGGGAATGCAGAAAACAGAGGTTGGCATGTTCGGTGTAGACCTATACAAGTCCGCCTGAAGACATTTGCTGTCATTTCACAATATACCGCAACATCGTAACCTTCCAAAAAGAAGATTTCAGGCCCGTTCACAACATCGCATCGCCATGTGTTGGTGTGATGCGGTGCCGTTCATTCTTAACCTTTTTCGCTGCCAAAGCTGTTTTTGCATTTTTTGCACGCATTTAAAAAATGTTTTAGTTCTTTCACCTTCTTCCTCTTATCTACTTTAAATCCCCTTTCTTCCACATTCTGAGGCTCGGTTTGAACTTCATCAAGTTGTCTTCACCGCATCTTGATACCTAAATGCATGGAGTTGCTGCCGTGTGATTGGCTGATTAGCAATTTGTGTTACCAAGCATGTGTATCTAATAAAGTGTTCATTGAGGGTACATTGAGTTAGGCTCGATTCACATCTATGCACGTTGCTTTTGAGCATTTCTGCAGGGCTTGCCGCGTTTTTTCAACATGCGTTTTTGCGGCGTTTTTGCCGCGTTTTGCGTATTTTTTTTTTTTACAGTGTTTTTTTTTATACTGTATACAGTGTAAAAAAAAAAAAAGAAAGAAAAAAAACGCAACCTGTGGCAAAAACCTGGTAAAAACGCGGTACTTGCGTTTTGCATGCAAAAAAGTCCCCGACCCTTTCCAAAAACGCAGAGGCACAAAAATGCATTGATGTGAACGTGTTCCACAGGAACCCATGTTAACAAATTCCCATGCATTTCTGCAAAATGCATCAAAAAACGCATTAGTGTGAATAGAGCCCAAGCCCGGGTTCACGCCTATGCGAATTAGATGTGCGTTTCCCCACATTTAATTTGCATAGTTGGAGAATGTGACTGGCTCCCTATGGAGCCGGTTCACATATCTCCGGGGCGGGCACTGCACAAAAACGCTGTGCGTCTTTGGCTCCGTTTCAGGGCCGAATTCAGGCATAGAATCAGCTCTGATTCGTCCCTGAAACGGGGAACAGGGACGCACAGCGCTCTTGTGCGATCCGCAGCCCGGTATCGTGTGAACCCCGGCTTAGTGAATACCAAACAAAGCTATGAAAATGCAAAAGATCAGGGTACCCTATATGGTCCATAGGTGACCCTCTATGGGACATCAGTTTAGAGTTAAAGGGGTTGCAAAGGTTTGTGTTTTTTCACCTTAATGGATCCGATCCATTAAGGTGAAAAAACACCTGTCCATGTCCGGCCCCCCCTGTTTTACTTACCTGAACCCTCAAACTTGTCCCACGGGGACGTGCTGTCTCTCTGGCCGGGGGTTCTCCGCTCTTGATTGGATAGATTGATAGCAGCGCAGTCATTGGCTCCCGCTGCTGTCAATCAAATCCAATGACGCGGGTGGCGGGGCCGAGTCCTGCAATCTGCCTCTATGGACGCCGAATGCTGGACTTGGGAGCGCTCCTGCAAGGTTACTCCCCGGGAGAGAGCTTCTCCTAGGGGGTTATCTGATGTGGGGTGGGGTGGGGGGAGGAGCCACGAGAGCCACAGGGGGACCCTAGAAGAGGAGGATCGGGGCCCCTCTGTGCAAAACGAGCTGCACAGGGGAGGTAAGTATGCCACGTTTATTATTAAAAAAAACTGAAACTTTAGTGTCACTTTAATTGTAAAAAATTTCCCTAGAATGATTCCTTTTACCTACATTGCTGGCGATCCCTCACATGTGTGCTGCTATTTATGGTCATGTAGACGTGTTTGCCCTACATTGTGCCTTTTGCATTGGGGTGTGTATAAGGGGTGAGGTTGGGGTTGCTTTTATTTATTTTTTATTCATTTAATGTATTTTATTACAACGTATTTGTAAACACTTTTTTAAATTAGTTCTTTATTGCTATTAGAAGGGGGCTAACAATCCTGGCATTGGGTAGGTGACAGGCCACCTTTAAGGTGATATCGGGAGTCTGTTAGATCTTTCAATGTCTCCTCTGCCCTCCAGTGCAGCTAATCAAGCCAAGATTGTGCTTGATTAGCTGCAACCTCGGCTCTAGTTGCCAAGAAATGACCGCACCAGTGAGGAAATACACTTCATTTCTGGGGTGATTAGCCACAAGGGATA
This sequence comes from Lithobates clamitans, assembly GCA_037952925.1. Taxonomy (NCBI): domain Eukaryota; kingdom Metazoa; phylum Chordata; class Amphibia; order Anura; family Ranidae; genus Lithobates; species Lithobates clamitans. The sequence goes on along the minus strand of JBBGZY010001762.1, from coordinate 575,784 downwards.
TTGGGGAAACTACACGTAGTGAATTGAGCATCTGGTGAGAACTGTCACTGTGCACCCTTCATAATAAATCACCGGAAGTGTATGTGGGCTCTGCGGCCAGAACATGTAAACATCCGGTTGCGGCCTTCATCACCATAGCAACCAGGCCTCGGCTTCTCCCCGAGCAGCGTGAGGCGGGTAAGATCAGCACCGCCCCCTGGCGTTCATCTTCAGAAACTACAGGCCGCCCGATATTCACAGTGACAGAGCTGACCCCGCCCACCACTACCCAGCGGCCTGAGAGGGGACGCGTGGCTCCGCGGTCTGGTTGCTATGGTGATGGAGGCTACAACCGGATGTTTACATTTCCCGCCTCACACTCACTTCCGGTGATGTGTATGTATGGATTTATAATGAAGGATGTGCAGTGACCCCGAACTCCGAACACCTAGAACTTGTCTAGTATGTTTATATCATTTTGTATTTTTTTTTAGGAAAATAATGTGAGGGGGAGGGGTCTCTAATTGGTGATTGGTCTGTTCAGGCTGTGTGTCACTCCTCCCGATGAAGGGCCCCTGTGGGTTCTGGAATTGGGCCCTTATACTGTGTGACATGGTGAGCGAATGTCAGTAAAGAGCGCTCTCCTCAGAGGACGGAGGTCATTGAGAGCCCCTCGGGGGCGGGGCTGGGGAGGAGCCATCAGGACAGCCTAGACACTCACTCATGGGAGCCCAACCTGTTGCCCTCCAGCTGTTGCGGAACTACAAGTCCCATCATGCCTCTGCCTTTGGAAGTCAGGCTTGTAACTGTCAGCGGTTTGTAATGCCTCCTGGGACTTGTAGTTCAGCAACAGCTGGAGGGCCGCAGGTTGGAGCGCCCCATGGCAGCCCTAGAGGGACCCCAAACCGTCTCTCTGTATTCTCCAATAATAATCCTCCATACACGTCCAACACTCCACGTCCTTCATCTGTTCTCTGGGAAATCATTTCTTACCCCCTCCCCCTCTCCTCATCCTTTCCTTACAGAGTGCAATGAGAGGTGTCCCTAGTCCGTGCTCCATAGTGTTTATTTCACTGTTCATACTACACAGTCCCTGGTATATAGTCCCTAGTATACAGTCCCTAGTATATAGTCCCTAGTATACAGTCCCTAGTATATAGTCCCTAGTATACAGTCCCTATTACACAGTTCCTAGTATACAGTCTCTAGTATAAAGTCCCTAGTATACAGTCCCTAGTATACAGTCCCTAGTATACAGTCCCTAGTACACAGTCCCTAGTATATAGTCCCTAGTATACAGTCCCTATTACACAGTTCCTAGTATACAGTTCCTAGTATACAGTCTCTAGTATAAAGTCCCTAGTATACAGTCCCTAGTATATAGTCCCTAGTATACAGTCCCTAGTATATAGTCCCTAGTATACAGTCCCTAGTACACAGTTCCTAGTATACAGTTCCTAGTATACAGTCCCTAGTATACAGTCCCTAGTATATAGTCCCTAGTATACAGTCCCTAGTATATAGTCCCTAGTATACAGTCCCTAGTATATAGTCCCTAGTATACAGTCCCTATTACACAGTTCCTAGTATACAGTCTCTAGTATAAAGTCCCTAGTATACAGTCCCTAGTATACAGTCCCTAGTATACAGTCCCTAGTATATAGTCCCTAGTATACAGTCCCTAGTATACAGTCTCTAGTACACAGTTCCTAGTATACAGTTCCTAGTATACAGTCTCTAGTATAAAGTCCCTAGTATACGGTCCCTAGTATACGGTCCCTAGTATACAGTCTCTAGTACACAGTCCCTAGTATACAGTCTCTAGTCTCTAGTATACAGTCCATAGTACACAGTCCCTAATCCCCAGTACACAGTCCCTAGTCCTTAGTACACAGTCCCTAGTCCTTAGTACACAGTCCCTAGGCCATAGTACACAGTCCCTAGTCCTTAGTACACAGTCCCTAGTCCTTAGTACACAGTCCTTAGTACACAGTCCCTAGTCCATAGTACACAGTCCCTAGTCCATAGTACACAGTCCCTAGTCCATAGTACACAGTCCCTAGCCCTTAGTACACAGTCCCTAGTCCTTAGTACACAGTCCCTAGTCCATAGTACACAGTCCCTAGTCCATAGTACACAGTCCCTAGTCCATAGTACACAGTCCCTAGTCTCTAGTACACAGTCCATAGTATACATTCTCTAGTACAACAGTCCATTATATACAGTCCATAGTACACAGTCCCTAGTCCATAGTACACAGTCCCTAGTCCATAGTACACAGTCCCTAGTCTCTAGTACACAGTCAATAGTATACAGTCTCTAGTACAACAGTCCATTATATACAGTCCATAGTACACAGTCCCTAGTCAAACAGTCCATTATATACAGTGCATAGTATACAGTCCCTAATCTCTAGTACACAGTCTCTAGTATGTAGTACATGGTCCCTAGTCCATACTCCATAGTGCTTAGTACACTGTTCATAGTATACTATCCCTAGTCCATCGTACACGGTCCTTATTGCACAGTCCTTAGTCTCTAGCACACAGTACCTAGTCTGCAGTATATAGTACATAGTTCCTGGTCTCTAATACACAGTCCCTATTACACAGTCCCTAGTCTGTAGTATATAGTGTATAGTCCCTAGTTTCTAATACATAGTCCCTTTTACACAGTCATTAGTCTCTAGTATGTGGCACGCTGTCCCTACTCCATACTACCATACTATTAATACTTAGTACACTGTTCATAGTACACAGTCCCTGGCCTCTAGTCCATAGTACACAGTCCCTGGCCTCTAGTCCATAGTACACAGTCCCTGGCCTCTAGTCCATAGTACACAGTCCCTGGCCTCTAGTCCATAGTACACAGTCCCTGGCCTCTAGTCCATAGTACACAGTCCCTGGCCTCTAGTTCATAGTACACAGTCCCTGGCCTCTAGTTCATAGTACACAGTCCCTGGCCTCTAGTCCATAGTACACAGTCCCTGGCCTCTAGTCCATAGTACACAGTCCCTGGCCTCTAGTCCATAGTACACAGTCCCTGGCCTCTAGTCCATAGTACACAGTCCCTGGCCTCTAGTTCTTAGTACACAGTCCCTGGCCTCTAGTCCATAGTACACAGTCCCTGGCCTCTAGTTCATAGTACACAGTCCCTGGCCTCTAGTCCATAGTACACAGTCCCTGGCCTCTAGTTCATAGTACACAGTCCCTGGCCTCTAGTCCATAGTACACAGTCCCTGGCCTCTAGTTCTTAGTACACAGTCCCTGGCCTCTAGTCCATAGTACACAGTCCCTGGCCTCTAGTTTATAGTACACAGTCCCTGGCCTCTAGTTCTTAGTACACAGTCCCTGGCCTCTAGTTCATAGTATACAGTCCCTGGCCTCTAGTTCATAGTACACAGTCCCTGGCCTCTAGTCCATAATACACAGTCCCTGGCCTCTAGTCCATGGTACACAGTCCCTGGCCTCTAGTCCATGGTACACAGTCCCTGGCCTCTAGTCCATGGTACACAGTCCCTGGCCTCTAGTCCATGGTACACAGTCCCTGGCCTCTAGTCCATGGTACACAGTCCCTGGCCTCTAGTCCATGGTACACAGTCCCTGGCCTCTAGTCCATAATACACAGTCCCTGGCCTCTAGTCCATAATACACAGTCCCTGGCCTCTAGTCCATGGTACACAGTCCCTGGCCTCTAGTCCATGGTACACAGTCCCTGGCCCCTAGTCCATAGTACACAGTCCCTGGCCTCTAGTCCATGGTACACAGTCCCTGGCCTCTAGTCCATGGTATACAGTCCCTGGCCTCTAGTCCATAGTACACAGTCCCTGGCCTCTAGTCCATGGTACACAGTCCCTGGCCTCTAGTCCATGGTACACAGTCCCTGGCCTCTAGTCCATAATACACAGTCCCTGGCCTCTAGTCCATAATACACAGTCCCTGGCCTCTAGTCCATAATACACAGTCCCTGGCCTCTAGTCCATAATACACAGTCCCTGGCCTCTAGTCCATAGTACACAGTCCCAGTTTAGTGTTACAGAGGAAGTCTTTTGCTAGAACTATCGCTCTGACGATCGCGGTGATACCTCACATGTGTGATATGAACACCATTTACATTTGCGGGCGGCGTGACATACGTATGCGTTTTCTTTGTTGTGCGAGCTCGCGGGGACGGGGGGGGGACTTTAAAGATCTTTTTTTTCTTATTTATTTTATTTATTTTTTTACACTGTCCCTTTAAAAAAAATATTCTGATCACTTTTATTGCTGTCACAAGGAATGTAAACATCCCATGTAACAGTAATAGGTGGTGACAGGTTCTCTAAAAAACCCCAAATCCCTCCGCCCATCAGTGCCCATCAGGCTGGCCCGTGTCCATGCCCACTCTGCCCATCTCCTCACATCACTGGCCCGTGCCCACACTGCCCATCTCACATCACTGGCCCGTGCCCACACTGCCCATCTCCTCACATCAGTGACCCGTTTCCATGCCCACTCTGCCAATCTCCTCACATCACTGGCCCGTGCCCACACTGCCCATCTCCCACACTGCCCATCTCCTCACATAACTGGCCTGTGCCCACTCTGCCCATCTCCTCACATCACTGGCCCCTGCCAGTGATGGGCAGTGTGGGCCCTGATGTGGCATTGATGGGCACTAATAGGCTGCACTGATGGGCACTAATAGGCTGCACTGATGGGCACTGATAGGTGGCAGTGATGGGCACTGATAGGCGGCACCAATGAGCACTGATAGGCAGCACTGATAGGCTGCACTTATGGGCACTAATTAATAGACAGCACTGATAGGTGGCAGTGATGGGCACTGATAGGCGGCACCAATGGGCACTGATAGGCTGCACTAATAGGCAGCACTGATGGGCACTAATAGGCAGCACTGATGGGCACTAATAGGCAAAACTGATGGGCACTAATAGGTGGCACTGATAGGTCGCAGTGATGGGCACATAGATTCTATGCATTAAGGTACAAAACCTTCTCTCATGCTGCAGCCCCCCAGACCCCCCGTTGTACTTACCTGAGTCCTGTCTTTCTCACCCCAGGGGGTGAGCTCACGAGCTATGGCCGGTGTCTCGTGTTCTGATTGGATAGATTGACAGCAGTGCAGCCATTGGCTCCTGCTGCTGTCAATCAAATCCAATGACATCGGCGCCTGGGGGGCGGGGCCGAGTTCAGCTTTCTGTGTCAATAGACGCAGAAGCAGGACACAGGAATGCGCCCGCATGAGTGCCCCCTCCCGAGGGAGAGCGCTTCTCTAACGGGGCACTTGAGAAGAGGAGGAGCCACCAGCGCTGAAGTGACGTCGCTTCCGGGATTTTACATCGGAGACCCAATCAGAGCTGAATCCGGCTTTGTTCGGGTCTCAGCCTAGCCGTCGGACGTGCGGAATGGTGGCTCGGGTCTTCTGGCTTCTGGTGGGACGGGAGGCCCAGGAACAGCGGCGGAGGGTGACAGGAGTGGGGGGGGGGGGGTGGTTTATGGGTGGACATCCCCTCCTGCTCCTTTAGGATAACAGTCGAGTGGCGTTATCACTAAAGAGCCAACCGCTAGCTCTAAAGAACTGTACCGGGGTGATGTGTGCAGCTGCAGACATTACACCAGTATAACCACAAGCCATGAACGCAAATTTGCGTATGATCGGCGTGAAGGGGATAATATATATACATATATATATATATATATACAGTGGGGATGGAAAGTATTCAGACCCCCTTAAATTTTTCACTTTTTGGTATATTGCAGCCATTTGCTAAAATCATTTAAGTTCATTTTTTTTCCTCATTAATGTACACACAGCACCCCATATTGTACACACAGCACCCCATATTGTACTCACATCACCCCATATTGTACACACAGCGCCCCATATTGTACACACAGCACCCCATATTGTACACACAGCCCCCCATATTGTACACACAGCACCCCATATTGTACACACAGCCCCCCATATTGTACACACAGCACCCCATATTGTACACACAGCACCCCATATTATACACACAGCACCCCATATTGTACACACAGCACCCCATATTGTACACACAGCACCCCATATTGTACACACAGCCCCCCATATTGTACACACAGCCCCCCATATTGTACACACAGCACCCCATATTGACAGAAAAACACAGAATTGTTGACATTTTTGCAGATTTATTAAAAAAGAAAAACTGAAATATCACATGGTCCTAAGTATTCAGACCCTTTGCTCAGTATTTAGTAGAAGCCCCTTTTGATCTAATACAGCCATGAGTCTTTTTGGGAAAGATGGAACAAGTTTTTCACACCTGGATTTGGGGATCCTCTGCCATTCCTCCTTGCAGATCCTCTCCAGTTCTGTCAGGTTGGATGGTAAACGTTGGTGGACGGCCATTTTTAGGTCTCTCCAGAGATTCTCAATTGGGTTTAAGTCAGGGCTCTGGCTGGGCCATTCAAGAACAGTCACGGAGTTGTTGTGAAGCCACTCCTTCGTTATTTTAGCTGTGTGCTTAGGGTCATTGTCTTGTTGGAAGGTAAACCTTCGGCCCAGTCTGAGGTCCTGAGCACTCTGGAGAAGGTTTTGGTCCAGGATATCCCTGTACTTGGCCGCATTCATCTTTCCCTCGATTGCAACCAGTCGTCCTGTCCCTGCAGCTGAAAAACACCCCCACAGCATGATGCTGCCACCACCATGCTTCACTGTTGGGACTGTATTGGACAGGTGATGAGCAGTGCCTGGTTTTCTCCACACATACCGCTTAGTATTAAGGCCAAAAAGTTCTATCTTGGTCTCATCAGACCAGAGAATCTTATTTCTCACCATCTTGGAGTCCTTCAGGTGTTTTTTAGCAAACTCCATGTAGGCTTTCATGTGTCTTGCACTGAGGAGAGGCTTCCATCGGGCCACTCTGCCATAAAGCCCCGACTGGTGGAGGGCTGCAGTGATGGTTGACTTTCTACAACTTTCTCCTATCTCCCGACTGCATCTCTGGAGCTCAGCCACAGTGATCTTTGGGTTCTTCTTTACCTCTCTCACCAAGGCTCTTCTCCCCCGATAGCTCAGTTTGGCCGGACGGCCAGCTCTAGGAAGGGTTCTGGTCCTCCCAAACGTCTTCCATTTAAGGATTATGGAGGCCACTGTGCTCTTAGGAACCTTAAGTGCAGCAGAAATATTTTTGTAATCTTGGCCAGATCTGTGCCCACAATTCTGTCTCTGAGCTCTTCAGGCAGTTCCTTTGACCTCATGATCCTCATTTGCTCTGACATGCACTGTGAGCTGTAAGGTCTTATATAGACAGGTGTGTGGCTTTCCTAATCAAGCCCAATCAGTATAATCAAACAAAGCTGGACTCAAATGAAGGTGAAGAACCATCTCAAGGAAGATGAGAAGAAATGGACAGCACCTGAGTTATATATATGAGTGTCACAGCAAAGGGTCTGAATACTTAGGACCATGTGATATTTCAGTTTTTCTTTTTTAATAAATCTGCAAAAATGTCAATAATTCTGTGTTTTTCTGTCAATATGAGGTGCTGTGTGTACAATATGGGGTGCTGTGTGTACAATATGGGGTGCTGTGTGTACAATATGGGGTGCTGTGTGTATAATATGGGGGGCTGTGTGTACAATATGGGGTGCTGTGTGTACAATATGGGGCGCTGTGTGTACAATATGGGGTGCTGTGTGTACAATATGGGGTGCTGTGTGTACAATATGGGGTGCTGTGTGTATAATACGGGGTGCTGTGTGTACAATATGGGGTGCTGTGTGTACAATATGGGGTGCTGTGTGTACAATATGGGGTGCTGTGTGTACAATATGGGGGGCTGTGTGTACAATATGGGGTGATGTGTGTACAATATGGGGTGCTGTGTGTACAATATGGGGTGCTGTGTGTACAATATGGGGTGCTGTGTGTACAATATGGGGTGCTGTGTGTACAATATGGGGCGCTGTGTGTACAATATGGGGTGCTGTGTGTACAATATGGGGTGCTGTGTGTACAATAATGAGGAAAAAAATGAACCTAAATCAGGGCTCGACAAAACCCAGGAGCCAGGTTGCAATGGCGACTGGAAATTGCATCCTGGCGCCTGGGCTACACCGCAGCAGCGGTCTGGATTCCTGCAAAGTACCTCCCTCACCGCCCGGGTGCGCGGACTTAGGTCGGGCTGGCCAAAATTGAGGCCGCGGCTTTGCGGCCTGCTGGAGCGGGATTCACGCTCCTTTCTGCGAACCAGCGCCCTCCTCTGATGGGCGGTGCTGTGATGAGCATGGCATGCTCTCACTGCCCGCTTACCTCTGACATCATCTTCTCAGTTTGACAGCTGGGGATGAGGTTGCGGGCATGATCAGTCGCCTGTTCCTTACCGCCGTTGTGGACGGGGAGTGCCACCTCAGTGCCCTCTGTCGGTGCCATCTCAGTTCTGCCTGTCAGTGTCACCGGTCAGTGCTGCCTATCAATTCCATCTAGTGCCACCAAAGTGCCCTCTGTCAGTGCCATCTCAGTTCTGCCTGTCAGTGTCACCTGTCAGTGCTGCCTATCAATTCCATTTAGTGCCATCTGTCAGTGCTGCTCATCAGTGCCACCTCAGTGCTGCTCATCAGTGCCACCTGTCAGTACCACCTCAGTGCTGCCCATCAGTGCCATCTCAGTGCTGATTGGTGCTGCCCATCAGTGTCACCTCAGTGATGCCCATCAGTGCCACCTCAGTGCTGCCCATCAGTGTCACCTCAGTGATGCCCATCAGTGCCACCTCAGTGCTGCCCATCAGTGCCACCTCAGTGCTGCCCATCAGTGCCAGCTTTCAGTACCACCTCAGTGCTGCCCATCAGTATCACCTCAGTGCCACCTATCAGTGCTGCTTATCAGTGCCACCTGTCAGTGCACATTAGTGCTGCTTATCAGTGCCACCTGTCAGTGCACATTAGTGCTGCTTGTCAGTGCCACCTCAGTGCTGCCTATCAGTACCACCTGTTAGTTCCCATCAGTGGCACCTCAGTGCTGCCTATTGGTGCCCATCAGTTCCAACCTCAATGCCAGCCCATCAGTGCTCATCAGTGAAGGAGGAAAAAGAACTTATTTGCAAAATCTTATAACAAACAAAACAAAAGTTGATTTTTTTTTTTTATAATATTTTGGGGTTTTTTTTCTGCTTGGCATCAGGCAAGAGCAATTCTTATTGCCCGATGCCCCAGACATGCAACTGGCTCCTAACTTTTTCAGCTGGCTCCTAGATTCTAAGCAAATTTGTCAAGCCCTGACTCAAATGATTTTAGCAAATGGCTGCAATATAACAAAGAGTGAAAAATGTAAGGGGGTCTGAATACTTTCCGTCCCCACTGTGTATATATATATATACTTTTGGTCTGAAGAAGGGCGCTATCGTCCAAAACTGTTACCTTCCATAACATGGAAAGTATGTAACTTTTTCCATTTTTATTTGAATAAACATTCTATTTGTGCAGCAATCCCTCTCTTTTTTTCTCTATATACGGCCCCTGGGAAGGCCTGATTGCTTTGCACTTGCACCTGCCGTGATGCACTTCACCCTCGTCAGTATTTGAAATACATATATCTATATATAGATATAGATATATATATTTTTTTTTACCTCTTATCTTCATTTTTTCTTATACACCTTATATACTCCCCCAGGACAGGTATATATGTACTGTATATACATTGGGAGTGAATTTACTAAGGCTGGAGCAAACAGAATCGGGAGTAGCTGTGTATGTCAAGCAATAAAAAAAAAAACAAGGTAACTAAAAGTAATTTCTGTGTTTCCGGAGGTTTAGGATGAGAATCTCGGCAGCGTTGATCCCATGAACCGTGCAATATCTTCTGACAGCGCCGGAGCGCCCGGTACAATACCGTCGGGGATAATGGATCTGTATCTTTCCGGGGAAGTGATATTAAATCTTTCCATGATAACTCGTGTATCTTATCAGCCCGATGATAACTTGAGAGATAACATATGGAAGGTAATTCGTTCTGTAAGGTTCTGCTGATGGCGGCGCTGATTGGTTTATTCTCCCGAGTGGCTGCAGATGAAAGTTCACGAGTTGGAAACGCATTCTTCTTTCCTTCTTTCCTCGTGGCTCATCACTCCTCATGCACAAGGCGTTATTCATAGACCTCCGGCTTTTTTTCTAGCACTGTGATAAGATTTTTGTGTGTTCATTTTTGAATTCATGTCGAGTTTTTTGGATAAGCCGGATATTGCTGGCTCTAGAATCTCCTATCATGTCCATCACTGCAGGCCAGGATTTTTACCTGTAGTGCCACACCCACTGCTATGAGGTCCAGATAAAACTTTGGTCCTATAAAAGTCGGCGCAAAATTTAGTCAATACATTTTGGGGAGTCCAAGCGCGCCCCACTTCATCAGAGCCTAACCTTGCCTACCGAGCACTTTTACCCCCTTCCTGCCCAGGCCAATTTTCAGCTTTCAGCGCTCTGACACTTTGAATGATAATTGCGCGGTCATACAACACAGTACACATATGACATTTTTATAATTTTTTATACACATATAGAGCTTTCTTTTGGTTGTATTTAATCACCACTTGGTATTTTATTTTTTGCTAAACAAAGGAATAAAGACCGAAAAAAAAAAAAAAACCCTTTTTCATAGTTTGTTATAAAGTCCATCAAGTCCAACCTATGTGTGTGATTATATGTCAGTATTACATTGTATATCCCTGTATGTTGCGGTCGTCAGGTGATTATCTAATAGTTTTTTGAAGCTATCAATGCTCCCCGCTGAGTCCACCGCCTGTGGAAGGGAATTCCACATCCTTGCCGCTCTTACAGTAAAGAACCCTCTACGTAGTTTAAGGTTAAACCTCTTTTCTTCTAATTTTAATGAGTGGTCACGAGTCTTCTTAAACTCCCTTCTGCGAAAAAGTTTTATCCCTATTGTGGGGTCACCAGTCCGGTATTTGTAAATTGAAATCATATCCCCTCTCAGGCGTCTCTTCTCCAGAGAGAATAAGTTCAGAGCTCACAACCTTTCCTCATAACTAAGATCCTCCAGACCCTTTATTAGCTTTGTTGCCCTTCTTTGTACTCGCTCCATTTCCAGTACATCCTTCCTGAGGACTGGTGCCCAGAACTGGACAGCATACTCCAGGTGCGGCCGGACCAGAGTCTTGTAGAGCGGGAGAATTATCGTTTTATCTCTGGAGTTGATCCCCCTTTTAATGCCAATATTCTGTTTGCTTTGTTAGCAGCAGCTTGGCATTGCTGAGCCTATCATCTACTAGGACCCCCAGGTCCTTTTCCATCCTAGATTCCCCCAGAGGTTCTCCCCCTAGTGTATAGATTGCATTTAGATTATTGCACACAGGGCCCCCCTCCCCCATACTACTCCCATCATTACACAGGACCCTCTCCCCCATACTACTCCCATCATTACACAGGACCCTCTCCCCCATACTACCCCCATCATTACACAGGACCCCCTCCCCCATACTACCCACATCATTACACAGGACCCCCTCCCCCATACTACCCCCATCATTACACAGGACCCCCTCCCCCATACTACCCACATCATTACACAGGACCCCCTCCCCCATACTACCCCCATCATTACACGGGACCCCCTCCCCCATACTACCCCCATCATTACACAGGACCCCCTCCCCCATACTACCCCCATCATTACACAGGACTCCCTCCCCCATACTACCCCCATCATTACACAGGACCCCCTCCCCCATACTACCCCCATCATTACACAGGACCCCCTCCCCCATACTACCCCCATCATTACACGGGACTCCCTCCTCCATACTACCCCCATCATTACACAGGTTTACCTTACCGAGCTGGTCCAATCACTGCACAGGCTGCAGACATAACACCCAACCAATCACCAGCTCCCCCAACATTCGATTCCACCCTCATCTCCTGAGTGACAGCCAAATACACTTATTAACTGCGGGCAGCGCGGGCACAAGGGGCAGCTGCTTTGGACCCCACAACAATGACTGATCCTGGACAGCTGCCCCTTTTAAAGAAGACCCTACTCATTGCAGTTATACTGTAATCCCAGGCCGTGTGATGATGCCCCCCCCCCCCCGGGATGGGAATATGGTGACCTGGGCTCATAGGAAGTGTGTTGAATGCGGCCTTCGTTTAAACCAGAAGCAAGAGGAAATCTAATGGCTCTGGCCTGAAGGGAAGAATTGCTACAAAAGCCGTTTTTTTCTTTTTTACTATTACTGGTCTATTCATTTTATATTTCAGCTTTACGTTTACAATGCTGAGTGATTTTTTTCTATTATTATTATTAAAAAAAAAAAGAAGTAGTAATATTCCCGGGGAAAATAGAAGTAGGAGGAAAGGGGAATGAAATAGGCGATTGTTCCGTTCTGTACAGGAGCGGCTGATGTATTTCCTATTGAAATAAATGACATTTAATAGAAGCAGAACGTTTCTTTGTCTATTTGCCCCTTTCTGTAGAGATTGCCTATTCCCACCACTGCCCCTCACCCGCCTTTTTATTTTTTTTTAGTTTTTATTTATTTTTTTTATACCATTATTGCAAAAATCAAAAAAAAGACTCAATTTTGCTAAAGATACGCTCTTCAATGCTTTGCCTGTTAGTTCAGCGCCGGCTGGTGATATAATTGGGAACATGGCTTTCTGAAATGGTTGAATGATTCGTAACCTACAGCAATTCATCATCAGTGAACTCCTACCTGGAGACAAGCCTATAGAAAACCTGCTGATCAGGCAGATTCCGGCCCGTTCCGTATGACTCCGGGAGGTGGCTGACCCTTCCTGCTACGGGAAATGATTATGGAAAGGAGGGGAGAGGGATACAGAGGAGGCGATGAGTATTAATGAGAAAACAGAGGCGCTCTTCTGAGGTCACTTTGGGAATGGGAGTCATTGTGGGAATACAGCACCCAAAGCCGTATTAACCCCTTCAGTACCGGGCACTGTCACCCCCCATTCCTGCCCAGGCCAATTTTCAGCTTTCAGCGCTGTCACATTTTGAATGACAATTGCGCGGTCGTGCGACGCTGTACTCATAAGAAATGGAATCATTTTTTTTTAACACAAATAGAGCTTTCTTTTGGTAGTATTTAATCACCGCTGTTTTTTTTTTTATTATTTGCAAAACAAACGAAAAAAGACCGAAAATTTTAAAAAAATATATATATATATGTATATATATATATATATATATTCATAGTTTGTTATAAAATTTTGCAATGAGGTAATTTTTCTTCTTCACTGATGGACACTGATGGGCACTGATATGTGGCACTGATGGGCACTAATAGGTGGCACTGATAGGCGGCACAGATAGGCACTGATAGGTGGCACTGATGGGCACTGATAGGTGGCACTGATGGGCACTGATAGACAGCACTGATAGGTATCACTGGTGGGCACTGATAGGCGGCACTGATGGGCACTAATAGGCTGCACTGATGGGCACTGATAGGCTGCACTACAGGGCACTGATGAGGCGGCAATGATGGGCACTGATGGGTATCAGTGATGGTCACTAATAGGCTGCACTGGTGAGCACTGATATTTCGCACTGAAAGACACTAATAGGCAGCACTGATGGGTACTGGTATTATTACTATTAATATTATTATAATTACTATTATTTTTTAATACCGCATTAATATCCATTTCTTTTTTTTAACAAGAGAAATTAATATCCATGTCTAACATAGAAAACAAGACAAATGCTTTCATATTGTTATTACTATTATTATTATTGTTATTATTACTACTATTATTATTATTGTTATTGTAATAATAATAATAATAATAATAATAATAATAATAATTAATTATTATTATTATTTAATACAACTTTAATATCCATGTCTAACACAGAAAACAAGACAAATGCTTTTATATTGTTTTTACTATTATTAATAATATTATTATTATTATTACTATTACTGTTATTATTACTATTATTATTATTATTAATATCATTACTATTATTATTATTAATATTATTATTACTATTATTTAATACCACTTTAATCTCCATTTCTAACACAGAAAACAAGACAAATGCTTATTATTATTTTTATTAATAATAATAATAATAATAATAATAATAATAATAATAATAATAATAATAATAATAATAATAAGATATTATTGTTATCATTACTATTATTATTATTATTATTATTATTATTATTATTATGTAATACCACTTTAATATCCACTTCTAACACAGAAAACAAGACAAATGCGTTTACCATATATACTCGAGTATAAGTCGAATTTTTCAGCACATTTTTTAGTGCTGAAAGTGCCCCCCTCAACTTATACTCGAGTCAAGCACTTTTCTGCAGCAAAAAATTTCATTTTCCGAACCGACTTTGGGGCCCCGTATCTCAGGGCCACTTGGTGCTAGGAACTCCAAATTTGGTGTGCAAACCCAGTGGACCTGGTACCACAACATATCCAAAGCTGAAGTTCCTAGCACTAAGTGGCCCCGAGATACGGGGCCCCAAAATCGGTTTGGAAAATGTCATTCTCTGCTGCAGAAAAGTGCTTGACATTTTCTGAACCGATTTTGGGGCCCCATATCTCAGGGCCACTTGGTGCTAGGAACCCCAAATTTGGTGTGCAAACCCAGTGGAACTGGTACCACAACATATCCAAAGCTGCAGTTCCTAGCACTATGTGGCCCTGAGATACGGGGCCCCCAAACCGGTTCGGAAAATGTCATTCTCTGCTGTAGAAAAGTGCTTGACATTTTCTGAACTGATTTTTGGGGCCCTGTATCTCGGGGCCACTTGGTGTTAGAAACCCCAGCTTTGGAAATTCTATGGTGCTAGTTCCACTGGGTTTGCACACCAAATGTGGGGTTCTTAGCACTAAGTGGCCCCGAGATACGGGGCCCCAAATTCGGTCAACTGTGTCCATCTGCTGCAATGTCATTTCGGGACCCTTTGGGTTCAGAGACCCCAAATTTTGGCTGCAGCTAGGGGACATCTAGGAACCCTTAACTACCAAGTTTGAAGTTCAGGGGACCTATGGCTGCAAATGAGCACAGTGAGGCATGCAAATGGGCTTTGTTGACCCTCTTTTCCACTTACAGTAGCTGTGCATTTCTCACCCTCGTCTTATACTCGGGTCAATAAGTTTTTCCCATTTTTTTGTGGTAAATTAGGGCCTCGACTTATACTCGGAACGACTTATACTCGAGTATATACGGTATATTATTATTATTGTTGATATTATAATTATTATTACAATCATTATTATTATCATTACTATTATTATTACTACTATTATTATTTAATACTGCTTTAATATCCATTTCTGATACAGAAAGCAAGACAAATGCGTATTATAATTATTATTAATAATATTATTATTGTTATTATTACCACTGTTATTGTTATTATTATTATTATCATCATTACAATTATTATTATTATTATTAGTAATACCACTTTAATATCTATTTGTAACACAGAAAACAAGACAAATGCTTTTATGTTATTACTATTATTATTATCATTATTACTATTACTACTTATTATTATGATTATTATTATTAATATTACTATTATTATTTAATACTGCTTTAATATCCATTTCTAACACAGAAAACAAGACAGATAAGTAATGGGTTTTCCTGATTCGGATCCCATGTGAGGCACTTCAGCAGAGTGATGTAGCACTTGGTGAATGGGAAGGTGATGGTGCGGATGGAACGTGGACGGATGGTGTTGCCGGCTCCACATTCCAGGTATTTCATGTCATTTCTGAACTTTAACTGCTAATAAAATAGGATGCAACTTCCATTCATCTGTCAGTTTGTGAACTACCGTACAACCCAAAAGTTCAGCTTTTGGAAAAAAAAAAAATGCACATATTTTTGCAGGTAAAAAAAATGTGTAATTTTTTTTCTAAGGAGCCTGCAGAGCATTGCACCCTCAGTCAGAAGATGGTGGGTGCAATTTCCAGCTCCTACAGACTCTCAGCATACCTGTCTCCCTGTACCCCATACAGACAGGCAGATTAATGGACTACTAGAGCGCTCATTGGTGTCAGTGGGAGGAATAGTGCCCCATCATTGGTGTTAGTGGGAGGAATAGTGTCCCATCATTGGTGTCAGTGGGAGAAATAGTACCCCATCATTGGTGTCAGTGGGAGGAATAGTGCCCCATCATTGGTGTCAGTGGGAGGAATAGTGCCCCATCATTGGTATCAGTGGGAGGAATAGTGCCCCATCATTGGTATCAGTGGGAGAAATAGTGACCCATCATTGGTGTCAGTGGGAGGAATAGTGCCCCATCATTGGTGTCCTCCCCTTATACTGGAGGTCAGTAGAGTAGTACTGATATACAATCAGTACATAGCATTCACCTTATGGAATTTAAGCCTTGATGTATTCAATGATGGTGATTCTTGCACAGATACCACTGAACAATTATGTAGTAAAGATGATTTTAAATGTATGTCATTTTTGTTTTTTTGTATTAATAAAATTATTTTTGTAGATTTTATTTGTTGGTTTGTGCCTCATTAAAGTCCCGTGGGTAATTTTTTCTGTGTATATGTATATTTTGGGACTGAGACACACCCATACCCTATGCATGACAGCTCACTAGCTGTATACTTATACCGGTGGTCAGTATAGTAGTGACCACTTATACTGGTGGTCAGTAAAGTAGTAACCCCTTATACTGGTGGTCAGTAGAGTAGTGGCCCCTTATACTGGTGGTCAGTAGTGTAGTAACCCCTTATACTGGTGGTCAGTAGAGTAGTAACCCCTTATACTGGTGGCCAGTAGAGTAGTGGCCCTATATACTGGTGGCCAGTAGAGTAGTGACCACATGTACTAGTGGTCAGTAGAGTAGTGACCCCTTATACTGGTGGTCAGTAGAGTAGTGACCCCTTATACTGGTGGTCAGTAGAGTAGTGATCCCTTATACTGGTGGTCAGTAGAGTAGTTACCCCTTATACTGGTGGTCAGTAGAGTAGTGACCCCTTATACTGGTGGTCAGTAGAGCAGTGACCCCTAATACTGGAGGCCAATAGAGTAGTGACCACATGTACTGGTGGTCAGTAGAGTAGTGACCCCTTATACTGGTGGTCAGTAGAGCAGTGACCCCTAATACTGGAGGCCAGTAGAGTAGTGACCACATGTACTGGTGGTCAGTAGAGTAGTTACCCCTTATACTGGTGGTCAGTAGAGTAGTGACCCCTTATACTAGTGGTCAGTAGAGTAGTTACCCCTTATACTGGTGGTCAGTAGAGTAGTGACCCCTTATACTGGTGGTCAGTACAGTAGTGACCCCTTATACTGGAGGCCAGTAGAGTAGTGACCCCTTATACTGGTGGTCAGTAGAGTAGTGACCCCTTATACTGGTGGTCAGTAGACCAGTGACCCCTAATACTGGAGGCCAGTAGAGTAGTGACCACATGTACTGGTGGTCAGTAGAGTAGTGACCCCTTATACTGGTGGTCAGTAGAGTAGTGACCCCTTATACTAGTGGTCAGTAGAGTAGTTACCCCTTATACTGGTGGTCAGTAGAGTAGTGACCCCTTATACTGGTGGTCAGTAGAGTAGTGACCCCTTATACTAGTGGTCAGTAGAGTAGTTACCCCTTATACTGGTGGTCAGTAGAGTAGTGACCCCCTATACTGGTGGTCAGTAGAGTAGTGACCCCTTATACTGGTGGTCAGTAGAGTAGGGACCTCTTATACTGGTGGCCAGTAGAGTAGTGACCCCTTATACTGGTGGTCAGTAGAGTAGTGACCCCTTATACTGGTGGTCAGTAGAGTAGTGACCCCTTATACTGGTGGTCAGTAGAGTAGTGACCCCTTATACTGGTGGTCAGTAGAGTAGTGACCCCTTATCCCGGTGGTCAGTAGAGTAGTGACCCCTAATACTGGAGGGCAGTAGAGTAGTGACCCCTTATACTGGTGGTCAGTAGAGTAGGGACCCCTTATACTAGAGGCCAGTAGAGTAGTGACCACATGTACTGGTGGTCAGTAGTGTAGTAACCCCTTATACTGGTGGTCAGTAGAGCAGTTCCTCTTTATATCGCTGGTCTGGGGTGTAGTGCTCCATTATATTGGTGATCAGTAGCATAGTGACCCCTCACATTGGTGGGCAATGGTGTACGGCTCTCTTATTTTGGTGGTCGGTGTCGAAGCCCTTCCTTTTATTGCTGGTCAGTAGTGTAATGCTCCATTGTATGCACTAGTCAGTAGCATAGTGCTCTCTTATACTGGTGGTCAATGGTGTAGTCCACCCCTTATATTGGTGGTCAATGGCATTGTGCACCCCTTATATTGACAGTCAATGCTGTAGTGAATCCCTTATATTGGTAATGAGTGGCATAGTGCATTCTTTTCTTTTTTGGTGGTCATTGATGTAGTGAGCCCCATTATATTGGTGGTCAGTGGTGTAGTGAGCCCCATTATATTGGTGGTCAGTGGTGTAGTGAGCCCCTTACCGGCTATACCCGGTGCGCCTCTTTCTGTCATGTTGTTGCTTTCACATTACTAGCAGTACTGTCAGACACCGATGTTGGAAGTTGGTCGTAAATGAAATATATGTGTTTTCAGGTTTTTCCTTTACTTGCAATCAGTGCAAATCTCTCATAAACATATCCTGATTACCCAGAGGTCCTATAATCAATGATCAAAGCTTACTCTTAGAACACCAATTTTTCTTCTATATTGAAGTCCCGGAAATCATATTGCCGTGTAATTTAGGACTTCACTGGCATGCTTTAATATTCAGAGGATCAGAAGTAAATGTTTTCATGTTTATGTGAGAAACACATGTGGTATTACGTGTTCTTCCATGTGTCTGTGGTATCATGCCGACAAGAGGATAGGCAAGAAAAGGGGAAGCAGCTTCGTGTCCCCCATTCCCATGAAGTTCCGAGAATATTGTAAATTATAAGTGAGGCCCTGTCATAGGGCATAGCTCCCTACTGTCCCGAATCTGGAGGGACTGTCCCTATTTTTGAACCAAATCCCTCTGTCCCTTTTTTTCCCTCAATTGTCCCTCTTTTTTTGGCCTGATATATAGACCTATTTAAAAAATTTACTATTTAAGTACTGTATATTATATTATATATATTACACCAAATATTTCTTGTTCAATATTTTTATTAAGTGTTTGGTTGCCAACTGCTCATATGATAATTATACCGACTGACGAAGAGTTGTTACATTTTGGTTGTACATAATAGCGCATTCATATGTAACAAAATAATTAGTCTGCACTATAATCATACAGATGCCCGGACCTCTTGCGTATTTGTTATGAGGCTCACCAAATTTTGTAGGCCATACATGGGTCAAATTTCGAAAGAATTTTTTTCTTAAATCTTAAATTTTCATTCGTATTTCGCACCATTAGTGGAGCTGCAGCAACAGCCGATTTTTCGTGCGGCCATCGGATTTGAGGAATTGGTCATGTTGGAAATTTTTTGAAAAACGAACGATCTTCTAATCAATGATGGGAGAATCGTGCGAGAAATGTAATCGAAAAAGAAATGCACATTAGTGCAAGAAAAGAAAATTCCCGGAAAGAAAAGAAGATTCCCAGCCACGAAAATTCTTTTCTGTAGCAACAGGAAGTGACATTGAAAGCTTGGTTGGCTGAATTTTGAAATCAATGGTGGCACCATCGGATCACAAAACGCACACATTTTCTGATTTTCAAAAGAAAATTCTTTCGAAATTCGACCCATGTATGGCCAAGCCTTAAAGTGGGTGTCCCAAACAAATCTGATCTTTTAGAAAGATGGAAAAAAGTTGGTATGAAGAGAAAGGGGCGGTGGGGGGGTAGGGATGGAGCAAGGGGAGATGGAGATACTGTTGACTGTGGAGGTACTGTTGGCTGGCTTAAGCTTGCTAGTCAAGGTTCAAGCACTGATGTGTTAGATGTGGGTGGGAAGAAGTGGTCCTCATAAGGTTGTCATTTTTTGGTATATTTTGGAATTTCGTTCTGTAGGGTAGCTTCATTCTCGGCATGTATCATGGATAGATAATCCTGTGCTTAGTTTCAAGAAGGCAAATGGCGTGTACCACGATCGGACTTTACGGCAGGCTTGGTCCGGCGTACCGGATTTTGTCGGACAATTCGATCATGTGTATGCTCCAGCGGACTTTGTTTTCTCAAAAGTTTGACGGACTTAGATTTGAAACATGTTTCAAATCTGTCCGACGGACTCGAGTCCGGTCGAAAAGTCCGCTCGTCTGTATGCTAGTCCACCGGACAAAAGGTCGTACGTCATCACGCACTAATCCATCGGACTTTGGTTGATTGTGTGTAGGCAAGTCCGTTCATTCGGAAAGTCCGTCGTAAAGTCCGTAGAAAAGTACGCCGGACAAAGTCTGCCGTAAAGTCCGCTCGTGTGTACGGGGCAAAATTGTGGGTGTTTTCCAAGCTTTAGAAGACCTTTGTTTAGAGGCAGTAGTGTCCTGCTGTAACAGGAGCTTAAATTGGACTGATGTGATCTCCTACAGATATATGTTCAGTAGAGCTATAAGAAGATCAGGTTGTATAGTGGTCTAGAAACGCTTTGACAACATGGTAATACCTGACCAAAATGTTTTGGCTTCAGGGCAAGTCCACCAGATATCCACTATATTACCAAAAGTATTGTGACGCCTGCTTTTACGTGCACATGAAGTTTAATGGCATCCCAGTCTTTTCTGTTCTGTAGCCTTATAGCTGTATATTTGCAGTGTGACATCTACGGCACTACTGCCTCTAATGCCGTGTACACACGATCAAACTTTTTGACAGCAAAGGTCCGACGGAACAAATCCGGTGGACAATTCGATCGTGTGTGGGACCTTTGCTGTCGAAAAATCAGATGGACTTTAGAAATAGAACATGTTTCAAATCTTTCCGATGGTCTTGAGTCCAATCGAAAAATCTGTTCGTCTGTATGCTAGTCCGACGGACAAAAAAACGACGATAGGGCAGCTATTGGCTACTGGCTATGAACTTCCTTATTTTAGTCCGGTGTACGTCATCACGTTCGAATCAGTCGGACTTTGGTGTGATCGTGTGTAGGCAAGTCCTTTTCTTTGGATTGAGTCCGACGAAAAGTCCGGTCGTGTGTACTGCTGGTCTCAGTAGATTTTGAGTGAGATATGGTGATGTCACTACTGTGCTGATCACTGCTTTCCTTGCTGGAGGCTTTGCTATGAGGAAGCAAAGCCCTGCCTCTACCAAGATGGCCGCCTCCACATAGAGAGAAATTGCAGAACAAGGCATAGTAAGCCAATAAAGGGGAACCGATCAACTGCAGGAAGACCACAGGCAATACCAGCTGCTAATCCTTTGACCTCTGCTTCCATTTTTAGACACAGTTTCCATGGTTCAGTAGCTCTTTAAATCATTAGGTGGAAGAACGCAAGTTTAGGCTGGCCATAGACAGCTCAACTTTAAAGCGCAGCCAAACCTGAAGCCCGCTGTCGGCTAACGTCACAAAGTCCAGGCTTGGGAAAGCTCGTGACCATATGGTCAGGATCCACCCACATGCCTGGACCAGCATTAGGCTCAGCCTCTCAGCGAGCTGATGAAAGTTTGAGCGGGCCACCCCCACCCCCTCCACAGCCCAGTGCTCCAGTGAGCGCAGGGGGGGGGGGGCAGAGCAGAGAGCGGTGACTGGTACTCACTAGCTCCTTGATCATTTGATCACTAAGAACTGAGCAATCAACGATGTTTGGTCACTCTGTTCTCAGTCTTAGACCCGGCGGGAGGACAGATGCAGCATCATACTTACACTATATTACCAAAAGTATTGGGATAAGTGCTTTTACACGCACATGAACTTTAATGGCATCCCATCCGCATTGGTGAGGTCAGGCACTGATGTTGGGGGGGGGGAGGCCTGGCTCGCAGTCTCCACTCTAATTCATCTCAAAGATATTTTATCAGGTTGAGGTCAGGACTCTGTGCAGGCCAGTCAAGTTCCTCCACCCCAAACTCGCTTATCCATGTCTTTATGGACCTTGCCTTGTGCACTGGTCCAAATCATTTGGTGGAGGGGGGATTATGGTGTGGGGTTGTTTTTCAGGGGTTGAGCTTGGCCCCTTAGTTCCAGTGAAGGGAACTCTTAAGGCGTCAGCATACCAAGACATTTTGGACAATTTCATGCTCCCAACTTTGTGGGAACAGTTTGGGGCCGGCCCCTTCCTGTTCCAACATGACTGCACACCAGTGCACAAAGCACGTGCGCTGGTGACGTCACCAACTGCATCCAGGGTGAATATCATCTAAACTGTGCAAGTGTAGGAGACATTTACTGTACCTATAGGTAAGCCTTATTATAGGCTTACCTGTAGGTAAAATTCACAAAGCGGACTTTACTGCTGCTTTAACTAAACTGATAAGTTAGAGGGGTATGGAAATAAGGGGTGGGAGGCATTGTGGCCAACCACGGATGTAAACTGATCAGCCAAAATTTTATAGCCACGGACAGATAAAGTGAATAACATTGATCATCTTGTTACAACAACATCTGAAAGTGAGAGGGATATATTAGGCAGCAAGTGAACATGTTGTCCCTGAAGTTGATGTGTTAAAAGCAGAAAAAATGTTCATCACAGTTTGTTGTGTATGGGGCTGTTTAGCCCATGCTGACCCGTGTCCACTGCCAAAAGCCTCTGCAATGGGCACGTGAACAACAAAACTGGAGCCCAGAGCAATATAAGAAGAAGGTGACCTGCTCTGATGAATCCCATTTTCTTTTCCATCATGTGGTTGGCCGGCTGTGTGTACGTCACTTACCTGGGGAAGAAATGGCACCTGGATGCAGTATGGGAAGAAGACAATCCGGCGGAGGCAAAGTGATGCTTTGGGCAATGTTCTGCTGGGAAACCTTGGCTCCTCCCATTCATGTGGACGTACCACCTAC
The DNA here is from genome assembly GCA_037952925.1 of Lithobates clamitans. Lineage (NCBI taxonomy): Eukaryota > Metazoa > Chordata > Amphibia > Anura > Ranidae > Lithobates > Lithobates clamitans. Next base: position 552,887 of record JBBGZY010001762.1, on the reverse strand, counting down.
CTAAACATTGTTGGTGACCAAATACACCCTTTCATGGAAACGGTAATTCCTAATGGCAGTGGCCTCTTTCAGCAAGATAATGAGCCCTGCCACACTGCAAAAATGGTTCAAGAATGGTTTGAGGAACACAACAACAGGTGTTGATTTGGCCAACAAATTCTCCAGATTTCAATCAAATTGAGCATCTGTGTGATGTGCTGGAAAAACATGTCTGATCCATGGAAGCCCCACCTCACAGTTTTCAGGACTTCAAGGATCTGCTAGTGACGGCTTGGTGCCAGAGACCACAGCATACCTTCAGAGGTCTAGTGGAGGCCATGTCTGGATGGGTCAGGAAAGGGGGACCTCCTCATTTTTTGGGTGGATGGTGATAAAGGTATGGCTGATCAATGAATGGGCTCAATGAGACACCCCGTCTGCTGACCAGCACTCTTTGAGCATTGTAGCTTGTACTTATTATGGAAATATGGGGTGTTGGCTCCCAAAACACTCTTACCTGCAGTGACAACAGTAAATGTTCATCCAGTGTATAGATATATAGTGAAAGAAACTGCGAGGTCAAGGCTTGAAAAAGTCAACAGAGGGCCTAAAACGTTATAAATTATAGTATTTATATAATATATATACAGTATCTCACAAAAGTGAGTACACCCCTCACATTTTTGTAAATATTTTATTCTATCTTTTCATGTGACAACACTGAAGAAATGACACTTTGCTACAATGTAAAGTAGTGAGTGTACAGCTTGTATAACAGTGTAAATTTGCTGTCCCCTCAAAATAACTCAACACACAGCCATTAATGTCTAAACCGCTGGCAAAAAAAAAGCGAGTGTCAATATTTTGTGTGGCCACCTTTATTTTCCAGCACTGCCTTTAACCCTCTTGGGCATGGAGGTCACCAGAGCTTCACAGATTGCCACTGGAGTCCTCTTCCCCTCCTCCATGATGACATCACGGAGCTGGTGCTTGCGCTCCTCTACCTTTCGTTTGAGGATGCCCCACAGATGATCAATAGGGTTTAGGTCTGGAGACATGCTTGGCCAGTCCATCACCTTTACCCTCAGCTTCTTTACCAAGGCAGTGGTCGTCTTGGAGATGTGTTTGGGGTCGTTATGTTGGAGTACTGCCCTGCGGCCCAGTCTCCGAAGGGAGGGGATCTTGCTCTGTTTCAGTATGTCACAGTACATGTTGGCATTCATGGTTCCCTCAATGATTTGTAGCTCCCCAGTGCCGGCAGCACTCATGCAGCCCCAGACCATGACACCCCCACCACCATGCTTGACTGTAGACAAGACACACTTGTCTTTGTACTCCTCACCTGGTTGCCGCCACACACGCTTGTCACCATGTGAACCAAATAAGTTTATCTTGGTCTCATCAGACCACAGGACATGGTGCCAGTAATCCATGTCCTTAATCTGCTTGTCTTCAGCAAACTGTTTGTGGGCTTTCTTGTGTATCATCTTTAGAAGAGGCTTCCTTGTGGGACAACAGCCATACAGACCAGTTTGATGCAGTGTGCGGCGTATGGTCTGAGCACTGACAGGCTGACCCCTCACCCCTTCAACCTCTGCAGCAATGCTGGCAGCACTCATACGTCTATTTCCCAAAGACAACCTCTGGATATGACGCTGAGCATGTGACCTCAACTTCTTTAGTGGACCATGGCGAGGCCTGTTCTGAGTGGAACCTGTCCTGTTAAACTGCTGTATGGCCTTGGCCACCGTGCTGCAGCTCAGTTTCAGGGTCTTGGCAATCTTCCTATAGCCTAGGCCATCTTTATGTAGAGCAACAATTCTTTTTTTTTTTTTTAGATCCTCAGAGAGTTCTTTGCCATGAGGTGCCATGTTGAACTTCCAGTGACCAGTATGAGAGAGTGAGAGCGATAACACCAAATTTAACACACCTGCTCCCCATTCCCACCTGAGACCTTGTATCACTAATGAGTCACATGACACCGGGGAGGGAAAATGGCTAATTGGGCCCAATTTGGACATTTTCATTTAGGGGTGTACTCACTTTTGTTGCCAGCGGTTTAGACAATAATGGCTGTGTGTTGAGTTATTTTGAGGGGACAACAAATTTACACTGTTATACAAGCTGTACACTCACTACTTTACATTGTAGACAAGTGTCATTTCTTCAGTGTTGTCACATGAAAAGATAGAAGAAAAGATTTACAAAAATGTGAGGGGTGTACTGACTTTTGTGAGATACTGTATATAATAAAGCCTATAATCTCACATCTTTGTACAATCTTCTGCTGTGGAAGTTCCTAGTGCAATCTGCTCATTAGAAGCTTCCTAGCGCACCGATCATAGATAATTCCGGACAATTAGCTGGAACACACAGAATCAATGAGCTCTCCTTTGTCCGCCATTCTCTGGGTTATTTATGGTGATGGATCGTTGTGCACATTGGAAGTGAACCTGCTAAGACCAGCACCATTACAGCTGAGACAGACAAGCCGTAGAGTAGCGGCCCCCCACCGCCGCCATCCACAACAAAACTAGGCGATTCTTCTGATTTCAAGTTTCCTTTGCTTGCGGTTGGCTGGCTAATAAAAAAAAAAAATATGCCTCTGTTTTTTTGAAAAAGACTAAATGGGACAGCAAAAGCTGGATGATCTCGCTAAAATATGAGCGAGGAGGATGGTTGCCAAGGAAACGGCGGCTTAAGACTTCCCGGGGCGGCCTTAAAGAAGCCCAATTTTTTTACCGAGTGTTATAAATGAGGTTAGACAGCAAAATATAAAAGGGGAAAAAAATTTGAATAAATGAAACAGTGTCCTAGATAAGTTACTTCGCTTTATCTGTTTTTTTTTTTTTTTTTGAACCGTCGCCCAGAAGCCAACAAGTCGGCTTCTCGGAGGAAGAAAAAAAAAAATTCGAAAACCAACAAGAAATTGTAGGACCCGGAAATCTTCTATTTTTTTTCTTCCTTGCTGTGATCGAGGTGTGTCGGAGGAGAGAAGACTTTGATGTACCTTGCTCCGTACGGCTCCTTCTTCTTCTTTTTGCTGACTGCGGAGTGTTGGGAAAACTTTTTTTTAAAAAAAAAAAAAGGAAAGCGCCGCCGCCGCCGCCTCCGTGCCTCCGCATAGATTATGATGGTTGGCTGACAATGTTACTGAAGCAGCACTTTCTAATCAACTGAAAATATTGCTTTTCCCATTAAAACAATTGGAATGTGAAATGCAGATCATATAATGATAACGTCAGCAGACGCTTACAGCTATTATTAGACGGCTCCCTAAAATTGTCAGAGCGTTTTTTTTTTTCTTTTTTTGGGTAGGGAGGAGGGGTGATGATCATTACTGTTATTTTTGGCGTTTATATATTCTTCCCATTTATTCTATTTCATTGAGTTCTGCATTGTCTGTTCTGTCTGTTGCAGCTTCTGCTATTCCAGGAGTGTAAATGATGGAAATATCACATAAATATCTTAACCACTTGCCCTCCGGAAGATTTACCCCCCCCATGACCAGGTGATTTTTTGCGTTACTTTAACTGACAATTGCGCGGTCGTGCGCCGCTGTATACAAACACTATTTATGTCCTTTTTTTCCCCACAAATAGGCTACTTTTACACTGAAGCGTTGCGGGCGCTGGCGGTAAAGCGGCACTATATTTAGCGCTGCTTTACCGTCGTTTTATCGGCGCTATTGGGCCCTCGGGGCTTTCACATTGGAGTGCATTGAGCGGCTCTTTCAGGGCATTTTGCAGGCGCAATTTTTAGCACTTTAGCGCCTGCAAAGCGCCTCAGTGTGAAAGGGGCCGTAGAGATTTCTTTTGGTGGTATTTGATCACCTCTGCGGTTTTTATTTCTTGCGTTATAAACAAAAAAAGACCGACAATTTTGGGGGGAAAAAAAAAAACAATATTTTTTTACTTTTTGATATAAAAATATCCAATAAAAAATGAAAAAATCTAACGTCTTCATCAATTTAGGCCAATATGTATTCTGCTACATATTTTTCGTAAAAAAAAATTCCAATAAGCATACATTGATTGGTTTGCGCAAAAGCTATAGCGTCTACAAACTATGGTATGATTTAAAAAATTATTTTTTTTTACTAGTAATGGTGGCAATCTGTGACTTATAGCGGGACTGCGATATTGCGGCGGGCAGTTGGGACACTAGCTGACACTATTTAGGGATCAGTGACACAAAGGCCGCGTACACACGAGCGGACTTTTCGACCGGACTGGTCCGATGGACCGAGTCTAGCGGACAATTCGACCGTGTGTGGGCTTCATCGGACCTGCAGCGGACTTTTTCTGTCAAAAATCAGATGGACTTCAGATTTGGAACATGTTTCAAATCTTTCTGACGGACTTGAGTCCGGTCGAAAAATCAGTTCGTCTGTATGCTACACCGACGGACAAAAACTGACGCTAGGGCAGCTATTGGCTACTGGCTATGAACTTCCTTATTTTAGTCCGGTCGTACGTCATCACGTACGAATCCGTCGGACTTTGGTGTGATCGTGTGTAGGCAAGTCCGTTCGTTGGGAAAGTCCGTCGGAAGTCCGCTGAAAGTCCGTCGGATAGACCGTCGGACCAGTCCGGTTGAAAAGTCCGCCCATGTGTACGCCGCATAAGGGCTCATGCACACAGGACGTTTTTACAGCTGCTGTTCGGGGCGTTTGACATTTTTTTTTAACTGCCTCTAAAAGCCCCACTATGTTAGCCTATCTGTCCATACATACATAGGCTAACACAAACTGTCAGAGGCTGATTGGTTTGGGCAAAAGTTATAGTGTCTACAAAATAAGGGATAGTTTTATGGCATTTTTATTACAATTTTTTTTTTTTTTTTACTAGTAATGGCGGCGATCAGCAATTTTTATCGTGACTGCGACATTATGGCGGACACATCGGACACCTTTGGTGCTATTTTGGGACCATTGTCATTTATACAGCGATCGGTGCGATTAAAAATGCATTGATTACTGTGTAAATGACACTGGCAGTGAAGGGGTTGACCAGGAGGGGGCGCTGCAGGGGTTAAGTGTGTCCTAGGGAGTGATTCTAACTGTGCGGGGGGTGTGGCTACGTGTGACATGACACTGATCACCGCTCCCGATCACAGGGAGCTGTGATCAGTGTCACTAGGCAGAACGGGGAGATACTTGTTTACATTAGCATTTCCCCGTTCTTTCTCTCCGTGAGACGATCGCGGGTATCCCCGCGGACGTCGAGTTAGCGGGACCCGCGATCACACTCACGGAGCTCGCGGTAGGCAAATTTAAAGGGACGTACCTGTACGCTCATTTGCCTGTCTGTGCCATTCTGTTGACGTAAATGTACATGCAGCGGTCGGCAAGTAGTTAAAGTGGTGTTTCACCAAAAAAAAAAAAATTAGATGTCAGCAGCTGCAAATACTGCAGCTGCTGACTTTTAAAATAAGGACACTTACCTGTCCCGGGGTCCAGCGATGTCGGCACCCGAGACCGAGCCGTCCCTCGATCCTCGGGTGCTGCCGCCGCCATTCACACTGAGGGAATCAGGAAGCGAAGCGTTGCCGCTTCACTGCCCGGTTCCCTACTGCGCATGCGCGAGTCGCGCTGCGCGTCTTCACTGGTCCCCGTTGTGTTGTGGGAACTGTGTATTTCCCACAACACAACGGGGGTGGGCGGGGTGTCTGCGGCTAGCTGCGGCTAGCTGTACCCGGAAGTGGGTGCAGATACCTGTATTATACAGGTATCTGCACCCCCCTCCCCCCTGAAAGGTGCCAATTGTGACACCGGAGGGGGGGAGGAATCCGATGAGCGGAAGTTCCACTTTAGGGTGGAACTCCGCTTTAACAGGCTGTGAACTGATTGTGTTTCCTGTAGGGAGGAGCCTATCATCTCTCATGTGTTGTCGTCCTGGAAGGTGGGGAAAAAAAAAAATGCAAAAATGGCTCTGGCAGCGAAAGGGTTAAAGGCCCTGGATCATTACGACAGCTGGGCAGATGGAATTTTTTCGATATTTGTGTCTTGTTCGCAGTGACAACTTGTTGCATGAATTGTTAGTTCATAAAAAAAAAGAAAAAGGAATAAAAATCCAATAGTAATAAAGCTGTCAGTCCTTAGGCTCTCCGAAAATTACAATGTAACACTTATTTTGAAGAATGGCGTTGTTGCCTATTTGGGAGATAATATACATTTTCATCACTTGTGCACAGCTTGGGTTTGTAAACAGAAGCGATAGAAAATGTTGAAAGACTATTTCTTATAACAGAACCTTCCACATAATATCATAATAATATAATATCCTAATGCCGGAATGAGTCATGTGCACGCTCCCAATCTGCAAAACCCAAATTATTCAAATGGCATCATCTTGGTGCGCATGGCTCTCTCTGGACAGTGATATATAACCGGACTTATTTTAACCTGATTATTTGCTTTACATGTATTATATTGTTTTTCTGGGACTCGTAATACAATATTCCTTTAACCACTTCAGCCCCGGAAGAACTTACCCCCTTCCTGACCAGAGTGTTTTTTGCGATACGGCACTGCATCATTTTGGGACCATTGTCATTTATAGAGCGATCAGTGCTATAAAAATGCACCGATTACTGTGTAAATGACACTGGCAGGGAAGGGGTTAAACACTAGGGGCGATTAAGGGGTTAAGTGTGTCCTAGGGAGTGATTCTAACTGTGGGGGGGGGGGGGGGCTACCTAGGACATGACAGTGATCACTGCTCCCGATGACAGGGAGCAGCAGATCTCTGTCTTGTCACTAGGCAGAATGGGGAAATGCCTTCGTTACATATCCCTATTCAGCCGCTCCATGACATGATTGCGGGACACCGGCGGCCATCGAGTCCGCGGGTCCCGCGGGCATAGTCGCGGAGCACGCGGCGCGTGCGCACACAATGCCGCTTCTTAAAGGGGACGGCCATTTGCGCAGCCGGGCCATTGTGCCGACGTATAGCGTTGTGTGCTGGTCGGCAAATGGTTAATCATAAACATTGGAAATCCTGTTTTATCCAGGTTTCCTTAAAAGAAAAGTCCTACTTACCTAGCTGGATCTGTCCCTTGCCGGCTCTAAGATTGAGAGCTGAGCGATGAAAGACCACTGATCGCCCAGTTCTCATTGCTCCATGTTCTCATTGCTCTGCCTCCCCCCCCCTGCTCACTGGAGTGCTGGGCTGTGGAGGGGGTGGGAGCGGCTGGCTGAGTGTGACCAGCTCTGTGATGTCAGCTGACAGCAGGCTTCAACGGGTATATGGGTCACTGCACTCCTGTGATCCACAGGAGAAGTACAGCCAAACAAGCTTTGGCTGTACTTCTCCTTTAAAGAGGTTGTAAACCCTCGTGTTTTTTCACCTTAATGCATCGTATGCATTAAGGTGAAAAAACTTCTTGCAGTGACCGGCCCCTCAGCTCCCTCGTTTCACTTACCTGAGCCCCATATTTCGCTCGGCGGAGACGCGCTGTCCCTCTCTGCACGGGGTCCCAGCTCTTGATTGGATAGATTGATAGCAGCGCAGCCATTTGCTCCCTCTGCTGTCAATCAGATCCAATAACGCGGGCGCCAGGGGCGGGGCCGAGTCCGGCATTCGTGTCTATGGACGCCGAATGCTGGACTCGGGAGCACGCCCGTAAGGTAACCCCCCCGGGAGATCGCTTCTCCTAGGGGGTTATGTGATAAAAGGAGGAGCCGCGAGAGCTGTAGGGGGACCCCAGAAGTCGAGGATCGGGGCTATTCTGTGCAAAACGAGCTGCACAGTGGAGGTAAGTATGATATGTTTGTTATTTTAAATTAAAAAAAAACAAGCCTTTACAATCACTTTAAGTCTTCTTTAGTCTACGGCAGCCATTCTGAACCAAGGTTCCCTTCAAGAGGTGGCCAGGGGTGCCTTGAGCTATGACCAATTGCCCACCCATCTGATGGTGCCTGCATAATTCTGGCTCCAACACCACTCGGCAGAGCCAGTAGCGTGGCAGCAATGACCTTTTGTCATGGTCAGGGGTCGGGCTCGGTGACCAGTAGCTATAGCAGTAGGGAGGCTTCCACCAACCAGCTGGATAAGTATACAAGCAGGTTACCCTAGCAGATGATGCGGGCTCACCCGAGGTGTGTGATCTAAGCACTACCCGGTGTTCACCAGAGCTCCTGATGGTGAAGATGGGTTTTACTGCTTGTTAGTACCAGGTCACAGTCCTCAGGATCGCCCCAACAGTAGCAGATATAGTTGGTAGGGATCAAGCAGAAGTGTAGTCAGTAAACAAGCCAAAGGTCGGTAACAAGTGGTTGCAGGTTGGGATCAAGCAGAATCATAGTCAAGGAATCTGCCAAAGGTTTGTAATGAGTGGTAGTGAAGATATGGACAGCAGCGGGAAAGACAAGAGCGAGATATTGGCTGGAGACAGCACAGTATAATAGGGAGTTCATGGGAGGAAAAAAGGGTGCAAGGTTCAAGAGCAACAAGGTTCAAGGCAAGATTATTCATGGAACTGTCCAGAGAGCTGTCCAGCTTCTCAGGTGGCTCAGCAAGAAGAGATACTGCCAGACACAGCAGAGGTTGCAGGTTTTAGACCCAGGTCCAGGGCTGACTGTAGGGGTGGCATTCTAACCACTGGCCATCGCTGTAAGGGGGGTTTTGCTAATGACCCCTGATGGACCAATCTTAGTAGGGGTTTTGAAGTTCCCGTTTGCTCCAGGGGTCCAGAAAGGGTCACAAAAGTCCAGTAGGGTCTCATCCGATAAATGACATACAGCACCCGTTACACTGTGTCCTCCTCCACACAACACCTCATCCACCTGCTGGCTGCTTCCTTCCCCTTTCTGGCCTGTTTTACAGGTGGATTTAAACCTGAATACTCCAAAACCGCCCCTAAGAAACATGGGCACCAAACTACCCATCTGCCATGAGATTTCCCCTTCCAGGACAGCAGCCGACCCTTGCCATAGACAACCTCTGTGCTGCTGCTGGGGGATCACGTGATGTGATGTGATCCAGAAGCTGGCACAGAGAAGAGCCCAGTGAAGGGCACATCACAGTGAGGGTAAGGTATCCATAGCCCCTGGTCATTCTAAACAGCTTGCTGCCAGCATCATAGCAACAAATGAGGAAATGCATCCTGGCTGCATGGCGTCCCTGGTTGTTATGGTGCTGGCGGTGGGCCTGTGTGCACCATGGAATGCATGACACTGTGCAGCCAGGATGCATGACATCCTTTGTTGATTTTGTGTTGGTGGCCAGTCCGCCTACAGCCCTACACCATTGAAACAGTGTCATGTCAATAAATATGTGTAGCTCTAGCCCCCCCCCCCCCATCCTCAGGAGCGACTGGATTTTGGGTCCTCCTTTGTCTGTATAGCAAGGCAACATGCATTTTCAGTAGGCACGAGTAGCCAGAAAACCAGTCCAAGTGCTTTTGTTTTGTTATGTTTTGGGGAAAATAACTTAGATGGGGTTAGAGTGGTATGGGGTGCCCAGAACTGACTTGTAGAGGAACTGTGAGGAGAACTCTAGCTACACTGTCTTCTTAGCACAAACTCCGGACCATGCTCCCAGGGGAAACTACTTCCAACAGAATGGCAGAGCACTTCCAATACTGATCTCAGCACCTGGACTTAGCATAGGATTATCCCAAGCAGGGGGTGAAGGTTGGCAGTAGCTGTCCCTCCTGAATGGCTAGCTGGGTATGGCTGCCTGTGTTCTATGGGCTTTGGGTGGTGAACAGGCAGAGGTTACTCACTCAGTCTCTTAAAATCCTGCAGCCAAACTTCTGGTCAGGCCTCCTGCTGAACAGGTCACACTTGCTTCCAGGGTGTCTCAGCCAAGCCTGTCTGAGGCTGAAGGGGGTGAGGGTCCCTCTCAGCTTCCTTCCTCCCTCTCTCTCTTCTCTCCCCCCCCCCCTCTCCAGAATATTTATGGGCCATCTCTCCACCTTTTGTGCCATTCATACCCAGGGATTGGTAGAGATCCCATAAATATTCAGGCCTTGCTCTCTGTCCCTCCGTCCTCTAAGTTCTAGAACCTTCAGGAAGATTTCAGAAGCCAGGGGGAGGCAACAGAGACTCAGCCCTCAGAGCCTGCCAGCAAACTAACAACAAATTAACCCCGTCTCCATTACCTACAGTGGAGCCCAACTAGATTTACCTGCACTATAACTATGTACAGTACATAGGGGATGCTACATATGAAACAAACTGTACCCCATGTTGTATTAATATGCAGCATTTTACTGTGAAATACAGGATGATCCCGTATTCTACCGGACTGTAGGCAACCCTATTTAAGAAACACAGAAAAAGAATCCGTTCATAATTAATTGTAAATGTATCTGGGGCAGTGTCTTTTTGTAGCCTGTATCCCTGTGAAGATAAGCAGTCTTCGTTTCTATTTTGGGGTATACTGGGCAGCCTATCTCTGTAAGCATTCTCTGGCAATGGGCACATACATAGTTCAAATATAGATCTATAGAAATGAACAAGCGGCACACTGATGCTGTCGCCAATGAAAAACCAACTTTAATATAATTAATAGAGGATTCACAGCATATAATCTCGTCTGTCCACCTCAGGATCTGAGTCCATGACCTCTGCTTCATCCGGATGTAGCTCTCCTTGCTGAGCCATCTGAGATGCTGGACAGCAACCTTTCTGAACCCTTGGATAATCTTGCCTTATACCTTGTTTCTGGTGAACCTTGAATTCTTTGCTTTGCTCCTCCCATGAACTTCCTGTTTAAGCCACGTCTCTGCACTTCCTGTTTGACAGATTATTGTGCTCTCTCTAGTCGATATCTTGCTCCCTTGCATACTTGGAGCTGTCCTTATCTCCACTACCACTCGTTACTGACCTTTGCTTGTTCCTCAACTACACTTCTGCTTGATCCCAACCTGCAACCACTTGTTTGACCTTTGGTTTGTTTACTGACTACGCTTCTGCTTGATTCCAACCTGCTACATATATCTGCTCCAGGACCCCGGCTTGCTCACCTACCGGTGAGGTGATTCTAAGGACTGCAGCCCGGTATTAACATGCAGCAAAACCCATCTCTACCATCAGGAGCTCTGGTGAACACTGGTTAGTGCTTGGACCCCGAACCTTGGTTGAGCCTGTGTCATCTGCCAGGGTAAACTGCTTGTGTACTCATCCATCTGGTCACTGGGAACCTATCTACTACTATAGCTACTGGTCTCCGAGCCTGACCGTGACACCTCCACTACAACATGTTTCACCCCACAAAGAGCTTAAAGTGGAACTTCACCCAAAAAGGGAAGTTCAGCTTGTTTGCACTCTCCACTGCCATATTTGGCATTTTTTGGGGGGTGCAGGTACCTGGTTTAGCCACTTCTGGTCAGATGCGCCTTGGTGATCTGAGCCTGAAGTTCAGCCCTCCCTCCTTCCCCCGCAGCATTCTGAGACACATCACAATACTTCTGGGACTTTACCTTTTAGACTTTCAGCATACTTTTTATAATGGAGAGAAGACGTTAGTAGACTCCTTTGAGCCTCTTCCCAAATTTCTTGAAAGCTGGCTTTGACTGCTGTAGCAGCTGGGACCTCCAAAGAAAAAAGAGGTGGAATTCTGGGAAGGCACTCATAGGTCAACACATTTCACTCCACACAAGGCTTAGTCATGGAGACTCTCCATGATTAAAGAGGAGTTCCATGCCCCCCCCCCCCCAAAAAAAAAAATTTAAAAGTCAGCAACTACAAATACTGTAGCTGACCAGGGATCCAGTGCTGTCCTCACCTGAGTCAATTCTACAATTGGCTTCAGGTGCGGGCGCCTGCATCTCAAATAAGGGAACCAGGCAGTGAAGCCTTTAGGCTTGTGTTTTACTCTAGCCTCCAGTCGGCCGGAGTCAACCCCTTCCAACTGGCTCAACGGAAATGGGAGGTTGTGATTCCTGGGCTATCCGGGGAGGGGTGGGAGGAAGCCTTTAGAAATCTGCTTTCAGGACCTTATTGGGTCCAAAGATCAATATACACAGTTTAAATTCATACACCAGTTGCATTACACTCCTGCCAGGTTGGCCCGAATGGGGTTCGACTCTGCTGCATCCTGTTCCAGATGTGGGTCTACAGACGCAGAGTACTTGCATATGTTTTGGTCCCGTCCTGCTCTGTCGGCATGTTGGAAGGACTTATTTTCTTTTTTTGACAGCACCTTACATTTACCAGTACCTCACACTCCCGAAGTTGGACTACTGGGCGTGTTAAATGACTTTATACACAGGACTCATGCTTGTACTCTTGTACGTATATTATTATTTTATGCCAGGAAATTAATTTTGTTGCAATGGAAGAGTGCCTCTTCTCCGGATATACAAACATTTTATCGCATTGGTGAATAAAGTTGTATCCATCTTCAAACTCATATATAATGGTAGGGCCTGCCCAAAAAAGTTCTTCAAGGTCCAACCCTGGGTGATATTGCTGATTCCTTTGGGAGTGACACTCAGCTCTCCCAACAATAGCGGGCAACTGACTTCTGTTTAGGTCATTGTTTCTGTAGGTCGCCGGGCGTCCTGTTGATGGCTCCAAGACCCTTCAATCCGACCAGCGGGGAGGGGGCGGTGAGGTCTGAATGGTGGTTGCATGTTGTTGTGTGTGTGCAAATGGAGAATAATTGTCTTTTACCGTTTGTAGCACTATAACGTACTGGTTTTGGGCCCTACGTGGTCCACATATAGAAATCTTGAAAAGCCATTCTATCAAGTTTCGGTCCGATAGGGTAACTGGCGGTAAAGTTACTAATGTGTTATAAGTTGGCCATGTTTAGCTACTGGTTATACAAGGCTCAATATACGTTGAGCGTTATATAACCAGTAGCCAAACATGGCCAACTTATAACACATTAGTATTTCTGTACAAGCTGTACCTTTTGCAAAATGCCTGTCAAAACTTTATATCGAAAATCAATAACATAATAAACAAATACTTAAAAAAAAGGAAAGGAATACGGTTATCTTCAATGAAGGAAGTGTTTAGATGGCATGGTCCCTCTGAAGATTACTACAAGTATATGAAGTATATGTTTTAGGAGTGATATAATTATCAGCCTGTGAATTCCTTGACTTCTTATCAAAACAGGGTGTGAATTTAAGGCTATTGTCCCCCCTTTATGGCACACTGATACCTTATTGGACCTCTTGGCGGGCCCTGAGGGTTCTTTTGGAACCTTGGTCACGTTTGGGTGACATTGTATAAAGGTCCTACAAAAACTCCAGAAGAAGCCATGATTATGGCGAAACATGTAGAGGCAACCAACTATTGTATTGTGACCGCATGACTTTTCATGTTCTGGTTTTAACTTTGATTCATTTTTTAACCATTTTTTCTTTAACCGCTTCAGCCCTGGAAGATTTTACCCCCTTCCTGACCGGAGCATGTTTTGCGATTCGGCACTGCGTCGCTTTAACTGACAATTGCGCGGTCGTGCGACGATACACCCAAACAAAATTGACGTCCTTTTTCCCCCCACAAATAGAGCTTTCTTTTGGTGGTATTTGATCACCTCTGCGGTTTTTATTTTTTGCACTATAAACAAAAAAAGAGCGACAATTTTGAATAAAAAAAAACAATATTTTTTTACTTTTTTGCTATAATAAATATCCCCAAAAAAATCTAAAAAAAACAATTTTTTTCCTCAGTTTAGGCCGATATGTATTGTTCAACAAATTTTTGTTAAAAAAAAAAATCCCAATAAGCGTATATTGATTGGTTTGCGCAAAAGTTATAGCATCTACAAAATAGGGAATAGATTTATGGCATTTTAATTATTATTTTTTTTCTATTAGTAATGGCGGTGACTGCGACATTATGGCGGACACATCGGACACTTTTGACACTATTTTGGGACCATTGTCATTTATACAGCGATCAGTGCTATAAAAATGCACTGATTACTGTGTAAATGACACTGGCAGGGCATTAAACACTAGGGAGCGATCAAGGGGTTAGGTGTGTCCTAGGGAGTGATTCTAACTGTGGGGGGGATGGGCTACCACTGACATGACAGCGATCACTGCTCCCGATGACAAGGAGCAGTAGATCCCTGTCATGTCACAAGGCAGAACGGGGAAATGCCTTGTTTACATAGGCATCTCCCCGTTCTGTGGCTCAGGGACGCGATCGCCGGGACACCGGTCCCACGGGCACGGTTACGTAGTGCGTACGCGCGCCCGCTAGCCCCACTAATTAAAGGCGACGTACAGGTACGCCCATTTGCCAACCACCGCCATTGTAGCGACGCATTGGCTTAAATTGATGAAGAAATAAGATTTTTTTTTTTTTTTACATTTTTTTTATTGGATATGTTTTATGACAGAAAGTAAAAAAATATATATTTTTTAAGTTGTCAATTGTTCTTTGTTTCTCACGCAAAAATAAAATAAAAACCGCAGAGGTGATTAAATACCACCAACAGAAAGCTCTATTTGTGGGGAAAAAAGGACATCAATTTTATTTGGGTACAACGTCGCATGACTGCGCAATTGTCAGGTAACCACTTGCCGACCAGCCGCCGCAGTTGTACTGCGGCAGAATGGCTGGGCTGGGCGAAACAATGTTATGTAACAACGCTTCGCTCTGTGGCCACTAGGCGGCGCGCGCACCCCCTGCTCGCCCACGGAGCCCATGCGAGTGCCCGGCGGTTGCGTTCACTGCATGGCTCCCGCGATCACTCGGGGCACACGGAGAACCGGGATCTGTGTGTGTAAACACACAGTTTCCGGTCCTCTGAGGGGAGAACAGACAGATCGTCTGTTTATACAGAGTATGAACAGCGATCTGTCATCTCCCCTACACAGTCCCCTCCCCCCTTTTTTACACATTTTGACATTTGACATTTTTACAGTAATCAGTGCATTTTTATAGTACTGGTCGCTGTATAAATGACAATGGTTCCAAAAATGTGTCCGATGTGTCCGCCATAATGTCGCAGTCCCGATAAAAATCGCAGATCGCCGCCATTACTAGTAAAAAAAAAAAATTAATAATAAAAATGCCATAAATCTATCTCCTATTTTGTAGACGCTATAACTTTTGCGCAAACCAATCAATATACGCTTATTGCGATTTATTTATTTTTTTTGAACAAAAATATGTAGAAGAATACATATCGGCCTAAACTGAGGGAAAAAAATGTGTTTTTTATATATTTTTGGGGGATATTTATTATAGCAAAAAGTAAAAAATAATGCGCTTTTATCAAAATTGTCACTCTTTTTTTGTTTATAGTACAAAAAATAAAAACCGCAGAGGAGATCAAATACCACCAAAAGAAAGCTCTATTTGTGGGGAAAAAAGGACGTCAGTTTTGTTTGGGTGCAACGTCGCACGACCGCGCAATTGTCAGTTAAAGCGACGCAAAAAGTGCTCTGGTCAGGAAGGGGGTAAAATCTTCCGGGTCTGAAGTGGTTAAAGTAACGCAGTGCCGTGTCGCAAAAAAATGGCCTGGTCAGGAAGGGGGGGGGGGTTTAAATCTTCTGGAGTGGGGGGGGTAAATCTTCTGGAGCGGAAGTGGTGAAGACTTAGTTGGGTTTCTACTTTAAATTTTACAACATAATGGCACAATGCAGGTTAAGGGGAGC
Source organism: Lithobates clamitans (assembly GCA_037952925.1). Taxonomy (NCBI): domain Eukaryota; kingdom Metazoa; phylum Chordata; class Amphibia; order Anura; family Ranidae; genus Lithobates; species Lithobates clamitans. The sequence continues at coordinate 537,329 of JBBGZY010001762.1, read as the reverse complement.
TGAAAAGTCGTTTTCTTAGCTGTAGCTATAGAAGGAAATTCTTTCAAATTGTGACTTCATATAAAGCATTTTCACTTTCTTTATGGCTCCGGGGACTTCCCGTTTTAAAGGGTTTCGGTAATAGGCAGCGCACTATTTCTGTATTCTCAAGCTACACCATGCCCTCAATAGATCAACATTGTTCTGCATCACCATTTCACTGCATTTGTGGATTTGTCCTTCCCGTCCATCAGAAATGAAATTAAGCATCAATCTGTCAAATAATCAACATATAAAAAGCAAGACAGCTGCACACAGACTCCATATTATTTATTGTACTAAATAAATATACAGAGAGGAGGGGGAGGGGCTAAATGAGAAGTCTTCGGGAAGGAGCTATATACAGCAAAGTGAAAAAATAATATACACTATATTGCCAAAAGTATTGGGACGTCTGCCTTTACACGCACATGAACTTTAATGACATCCCAGTCTTAGTCCGTAGGGTTCAATATTGAGTTGGCTCCGCCCTTTGCAGCTATAACAGCTTCAACTCTTCTAAGAAGGCTGTCCACAAGGTTTAGGAGTGTGTCTATGGGAATGTTTGACCATTCTTCCAGAAGAGCATTTGTGAGGTCAGGCACTAATGTTGGACGAGCAGGTCTGGCTCGCAGTCTCCGCTCTAATTCATCCCAAAGGTGTTATATCAGATTGAGGTCAGGACTCGAGTTCCTTCACCCCAAACTTGCTCATCATTGTCTTTATGGACCTTGCTTTGTGTACTGGTCCAAATCATTTGGTGGAGGGGGGATTATGGTGTGGGGGGTTGTTTTTCAGGGGTTGGTCTTGGCCCCTTAGTTCCAGTAAAGGGAAATCTTAAGGCGTCAGCACACCAAGACATTTTGGAGAATTCCACCACCCCAAACTCGCTCATCCACATTTTTAGGGACCTTGCTTTGTGCACTGGTGGGCAGTCATGTTGGAACAGGAAGGGGCCGTCCCCAAACTGTTCCCACAAAGTTGGGAGGATGAAATTGTCCAAAATGTCCTGGTATGCTGACACCTTAAGAGTTCCCTTCACTGGAACTAAGGGGCCAAGCCCAACCCCTGAAATACAACCCCCACACCATAATTACCCCTCCACCAAATGATTTGGACCAGTCCACAAAGAAAGGTCCATAAAGACATGGATAAGCGAGTTTGGGGTGGAGGAACTTGACTGGCCTGCATAGAGTCCTGACCTCAATCCGATATAACACCTTTGGGATGAATTAGAGTGGAGACTGCGAGTCAGGCCTTCTCGTCCAACATTAGTGCCTGACCTCACAAATGCGCTTCTGGAAGAATGGTCAAACATTCCCATAGACACACTCCTAAACCTTGTGGACAGCCTTCCCAGAAGAGTTGAAGCTGTTATAGCCAAAAGACCTGGCTAAAACTTTTGCACAGTACTGAAGAGAGAACATTTTATATACAGATATCATGGGAGGTTGGGGGGGTGGGTGACACTTACCAGGTGAGGCAGCCATCATGTGAGATTGCGTTGGACGCGAATCGAACCCGGGTCAACTGCTTGGAAAGCAGCTATGCTCACCACTGCACCACCAACGCGAGGTAGCATGTCTTTGGGGTGTGGGAGGAAACCGGAGTACCCGGAGGAAACCCACACAAGCACAGGGAGAACATGCAAACTCCATGCAGATAATGTCCTGGTCAGGATTTGAACCATGGACCCCAGTGCTGCAAGGCTAACCCCTAAGCCACTGTGCTGCCCACATACGGCCTCTGTTCTCTAAGGCCAGCCCCCGCTGAGCGGGGTAAATCAGTGATGTCCACTCACAGCACTTAATAGGTGAAACAGCCATCTTGGGCGCACTGAATGGAGCCATTTAACCTACCAGCATGTCTTTGGGCTGTAGGAGGAAACCCACACAAGCACAGGGAGAACATGCAGACTCCATGCAGACAGTGTCCTGGTCAGGATATGGACCAGACACCCCAGTGCTGCAAGGCAGAAGTGCTAACTACTAAGCCTCTGTGCTGCCCGATCTTAAAGCAGAACTTCACCTATAAGTGGAAGTCACGCTTTTCCTCCTCTTCCTCCTTCAGCTTTAAATTTCCTAAAGGACCTGGAGATTCAGGTCCGTATTGTAGAGTTATGAATCTTTCATATTCTGTCCTGTAGGTGGAGACTTTGTATGGTTCTCATTCCATCCACCCTACCCATGAGCCGTCCATATTTCCGCTTCATTCTCCTTGGGTTACGATATTCTTAAGTGACCTAGAGATGCAGATCCTTTCTGTAGAGTGACCTGGAGCTACAGAGTCCTTCAGCTGTTGTAGGCCTCAGTGGCCTACAATATCATAGTTGCCAACAGTCCCAATTTTTCCGGGACAATTCCGATTTTGGGACCCTCGTCCCGATTTAAGCTTGTCCCGATTGTTTTCCCGGCATTTTGGGTTTGTCCCGATTTTGGGACCCTCGTCCCGATTTAAGCTTGTCCCGATTGTTTTCCCGGGATTTTGGGTTTGTCCCGAGAAAATCAGGAATGTTTTTTGCAAAAAACGTCAACGGCTACACAAAAATGGCCGCCGTCGCCTCCACGAGTGTTGTTTCCCCTTGTGTTCAGTGCAGGGGAGAGGGGCAGCCAATCGGCTTCTCTCTTCAGTGTACAAATAGAAAATTCTATTGTACACTGAAGCCTATTGGCTACAGGGATTGGTGACCCCTCCCTGCTCTCCACTGAACACAAGGAAATATTCAGTCGCCGCCCCGCCAACCCTCCGCTCTGCCCTGTGTGTGACAGTGTCCAACGAGCGCCACTGATGGAAGGACCAGGGCTCGCTGGCTGGGGACAGTGCACTGATGGTCCTGGTTCCCCCTTTGCGATGAGCGGGGACACAGTCACACTGATAGAAGGACCGGGGCTCGCTGGCTGGGGACAGTGCATTGATGGTCCCCTTGCACCCCGTCCCCCCATGTCACCACCATACCTGTTTCCCCCCTCCCCCGTGTCACCACCATACTTCACCCTCCTCTCCCCCCGTGTCACAACCATACCTGCACCCCCCTCTCCCCCCGTGTCACCACCATACCTGCACTCCCCTCCCCCCATGTCACCACCATACCTGCTCCCCCCCCCCCGTGTCACCACCATACCTGTTTCCCCCCTCCCCCATGTCACCACCATACCTGCTTCCCCCCTCCCCCGTTATATCTGTTACATGTTGTCATTCACAGAGTAAAACTTGATAAAAAATTTGTGAAGTTTGCTGCTCACCTTTAAAGAGGAAATTGCGTGTAAAAAATGACAAAAGAAACATGGCTCCACAAATCTGATACCAGAACCCCAGCCAAGCACGCAGCCTGGCAGGCCAGGAAAGAGGGGGTGGGGTGAGCGTGCACCCCCTCCACTCCTGAGCCATACCAGGCTACATGCCCTTGACATGGGGAGTGGACCTTGCAAAGGGGAACCCCCCTTCCCCCTGACAAGGCACCTCCCCATGTTGAGGGCATGTGACCTGGTATGGGCGAGGAGAGGAGGGCGGTGCATGCTCACCCCCCTCCCCCCCTTTCCTGGCCTGCCAGGATGCGTGCTTAGCAGGGGGTCTCGATTTTTATTGGCCATTTTTTTTTTTCATTCTTTCCATGGGGTTCCGCCTTTAATGGTGAGCAGCAACTTTTACAATTTTTTTAAAGCTATGCTATGTGAATGGGAACATGTAACAAATATAAAGTAGGTGTAAAAATGTGGCTGAAAAATTGGAAATACCATTTGGTGAGCTTTGTTGTTGTCACAGTTTGTGATTAAGAAGCTGCAGAAAGGGAAATAGAGGGCTGATGGGAAGACCCTCCGGTTACTGGAGTGGCAGCCGCCACCAGTGTAGGAACCTGTGTTGGCACAGCCATACCTGGTCCCTGGGATGGTTCCTCAGACTTTTTGTTGAGTCTTCTTCTACAAACAACCAATTGTCTTGTTTGTCCATCCTGCGTAGGCATTCCCAGTGCTGTCAACTGGGGAGCAGCAGCTGCATGGACACAGCGGCTGTTCCCAGTGTGACATCCATGTGGGTACCGGTGCACGGCCCCGAACGCACCCAGGGTGCGTCCGAGCAACTGCACCCGCATGGATGTTCTTTTTGGGGTAAACGCAGCACCCACACAGGGTACAGATTCCTACCAGGACCTCATTGGTGGGAAGAGTTCTCATTTCCCCAGCAGAGAAAGCCTGAAGAAAGCTGGAAAGACTCCTCTGGCCTCTGAAACCAAGAAGAGTTCCTTTCTGTTTGTTTTTTTGCTTATAGCGCAAAAAATAAAAACTGCAGATGTGATCAAATACCACCAAAAGAAAGCTCTATTTGTGGGAAAAAAGGACATAAATAATTTTGTTTGGGTACAGTGTTGCACGACCACACAATTGTCAGTTAAAGCGACACAGTGCCGTATCGCAAAAAAATGGCCTGGTCATTAAGGGGTCAAATCTTTCTGGTCCTTAAGTGGTTAAACATGCAGGATGAAGGAAATCCTGAAAACATGGTCTGCTGAGGGTACTTGAGGACTGAGGTTGGGAACCACTGACTAAACTAGGGTTGTCACCTCATTCCTTTGAACTGAACACATATTAATTATATGAAAGCATGTTGCCATGCCTGAACGCCTTGCTTGGCCTACGCCTATTCATTGGCCGGCATAAATCCCGTAGGTGAGCACGGATGTTATCCCTAAGGGGTGCGACGTTGGAAATGGGAAAGTCAGTCTCATCCATAGCATTGTTGACATTTTCAGTGGTTAATGAAAGCATGTTGCCATGCCTGAACTCCTTGGTTGGCCTACGCCTATTTATTGGCCGGCATAAATCCCGTAGGTGAGCACGGATGTCATCCCTAGGAGGTGCAACGCTAGGATGGACAGTCAGTTGGTCAACCCCAGAACTGGTGTCATCACTCGATGGTTGGATGATGTCACCGATTGATGGGAGGGTATCATCACTCTGTGGGATGATGTCACTCATTGGCCTGCACTTCTTTAGAAACAATACAATCCTTTAGGTGATAACGGCTGTGATCCCTAGGAAGTGCAACGCTGGGAATGGGAAAGTCAGTCTCATCCATAGCATTGTCGGCATTTTCAGTGGTTGATGAAAACATGTTGTCATGCCTGAACTCCTTGATTGGTCTGCACCTCTTCACCTCTTCATTGTCCGGCATAAATCTTGTATGTGAGCACGGATGTCATCCCTAGGAGATGCGGCGCTGGAATGGACAGTCAGTTGGTCAACCCCAGAACTGATGTCACTGATTGATGGGAATGTACCATCACTCTGTGGGATGATGTCACTTGTTGATGGGATGGTATCATCGCTCTGTGAGATGATGTCACTCATTGGACTGCATGTCTTGTTTAGCAACAATACAATCCGTAGGTGATAAGGTTTGCGATGCCTAGGAGGTGTGACGCTGGGATGGACAGTCAGTTGGTCAACCCCAGAACTGATGTCATCACTCGATGGTTGGATGATGTCACTGATTGATGGGAATGTACCATCACTCTGTGGGATGATGTCACTTGTTGATGGGATGGTATCATCGCTCTGTGAGATGATGTCACTCATTGGACTGCATGTCTTGTTTAGCAACAATACAATCCGTAGGTGATAAGGTTTGCGATGCCTAGGAAGTGCGACGCTGGCATGGACAGTCAGTTGGTCAACCCCAGAGCATGGGCATAAACCCTGTAGGTGAGCACAGAGGTCATCCCTAGGAGGAGCAACGCTGGGAATGGGAAAGTCAGTCTCATCCATAGCGTTGTCGGCGTTTTCATTTTTTGGTGGGATGGTGTCATCACTTTCTGGGTGAATGACGTCATTTGTTAGTGGGGTGGTGTTGCTCCTCGATAGTTGGAACAGTCGGTAGAACGCCTTATATATTAGGAGCTGTAGCAGCTGTATGGTGACAAGCCACAGCAAGAATTCTGACCAGTGCTCATCATCAATGTTTATAAGCATGGGTGTGAGTGTGTTTTCTAAGAAGGCCACCCACTCTTTGAACCAGACTGACCGGAGCCCAGCAGTCGTCCATTGGTACCAATCACCGGCATTTGTAAGCAGGGTTAGGACTGTGCACTCAAAGGTTTTCCCCCTGCTGTACCAGATATTAAACCCATGATAAATTAATTTAATCAGCTGCAGGAACATCAAATACTGTCCTAATATTGTGGCCAGATTATTTTGGTGGAGGATGTACCTCAGAATCAGAACACATATGAGGAGTGTCCCATTAAACCAGTTTGTGGTGTTGGCCAGGAGTGAAAACCAGCTGATGGGTTCTGGGCGCTCCTTTTCCAAATTTTCGAACGTTTCCTCCACTGGCTGTTCTGTCATCTTCATCTCGTCCTCCTCCTCCTGCATGCGGATCTCTGGGGACTCTCTGATGTCATTTCGGGGCTCCTCCTCCTGCATGCGGATCTCTGGGGACTCTCTGATGTCATTTCGGGGCTCCTCCTCCTGCATGCGGATCTCTGGGGACTCTCTGATGTCATTTCGGGGTTCCTCCTCCTGCATGCGGATCTCTGAGGACTGTCTGATGTCATTTCCGGGTTCCTCCTCCTGCATGCGGATCTCTGAGGACTGTCTGATGTAATGTCTGGGTACAGCCCATGGGCACAAGATTCTAAAAATCATTGGAATCTGCACCGGCTGCCGCGTTGTTTTCATGATCCCCTCCTTCTGCTCCATGCGGATCTCTGGGGGGTCATTCTCCAATTTTATGACCGTTTCCTTCACGGGTTTGTGGGTCATCTTCATGTCTCCCTCCATTTGTTCCATGTGGAACTCTGGGGAGTCTTTGATGTCATTTCTGTGTACTTCCCATGGAAGCATTACCATAAAAAAGATGGTGCGGATTAAAATCCTCATTTTTTTTTTTTTTTATATAGAGAGTAATTGAGAAATAAATTCAATTACAGTCGCTAGATAAGTAGTAAATGTCAATGAATGCCAATCACTACAGAAATTAGAACGATTAGGCTGAGTGTTCTCAGATATAAAGCAATGCAAATACAGGAGCTCTGTAAGGAAGCAGCTTACTCTACTGAAAGCAAATCTCAACTGCCGCGGCTCTGCACTCACACTATGTCAGGTGTCACCATGACGACATAGTGGGTGGTCTTGTGAGCCAATAGGATTGCAGCAGGGGAAGCTGCAACAGTGGCTGCTGCAATCTGATTGGCTACATATTGAGTAAAAGAAGAAGGTATCCTATTGGGATCCGAAGATATAATAAGAGACTTTATGAGAATAATGGAGTCATGGGAGGAATATTAATATGATTTATAGTCTGTAGGGGCAAAAATAATAAAAGGGCAAATTACACAGAAATACATATATATAGTTATTAGTTATATTATTTTTAAAAAACAATTATATTATCGTAAATCTTAACAAAAGTAATAAGATTAGTAAGTATAATAATAATAATGATATAATAAAACATGCTCTGTGTTTGGATGACATAAGTCTCCTCTCCGTGATCTCCGCTGACTATCCTCGGGTGTAATGCACACAGGTGCCGTAGAGGGCAGCAAAGGAACACATCACCATAGATTTCCTCCTGCAACACCGATCACCATAGAGCTCCGGCTGATCGGTGGGTCCCGGTGGTCGGGGTTGATGGAGGGGGGGGAGGCGGGGAAGCTGCGCCCCGGGGTGGCCGGGAAGGGGAAGTGCTGGAAGAAGGGACAGAGGCAGTGAGTGGAACCCCCCCGAAGGGAGGAGACACCGGGGGGGGGGAGGGGGGGACTCATTATTGTTATTGTCTGTTATCATTATTGTCAATAAAGATTTGTAATCCTCACCATGTATTAATAGAATGGTGCATTGTATGTGACGTCATGTGACCAGACTTATTATTATTAATAACCGAAGCTACCAGGATGGGGGGAGGGGGACATGTATAAATGTAACTTTTTTTTTTTAAATCGTTTTTACAGGAGCGCTGGTGATTTTTACCCCTTCAATACCCCTCCCCCTTCCTGCCCAGGCCAATGTTCAGCTTTCAGTGCTGTCACACTTTGAATGAAGCCACAAGAAGCCACTGTCAGAGGCTCCCTACTACGATCAGAGATGCAATGTTACAGACTGACACATAGCACTTTCGATCACCGCGCTGCGCCCCCCCCCGCAGCATGTTATCCTGCTGGACGTCATATAACGCCCAGTGAAGGTAACAGAACCCTCGCCCGGCCATCATTCTGCTATAGGCCGGACGGGAAGTGGTTAAAGTGAAATAATATAAATGAAAAATTCCTTTAAATATAGTGCCTGGGGTCCCCTTAATCTGCCTGTAAAGTGGCTCCCCACGGAACGGTGCATGCTGGGTCGGTGATGTCACAAAGGGGTGGTGCCACCAGGTGATATCGCCAGGTAGCCCCACCCTTACCTATAGAAGAACTGTCAAATGGCGGAGGAGACATTTGGCGGTCGGCCGTCAATGAAGGCGGAGCATTTTCTTCTTTTTTCGGGGTGGCGGCGGAGTATTTGAACACTGATTTACATCGGGGGAGGGGCACTGTTTTTTTATTTTTTTTAATAAAGGATTTGTCAAAAAACTGTCTGTGTTTTTATTACTTTTTGACACTTTTTTTGGTTAATGGATAGGGTTCTATGTACCCCATACTCAATCACATAGGGGGGACCTTGTTAAAGGTCACTTCCAGATTTTGATAAGCCCCCCTGTCCGCAGACCCCCACCACCCCGGCTTGTGGGGAAGACATGTTGTACCCGCAGATTCCGACCGCCCCGGTTTGTGGGGAAGAGACCTTGTCCCCGCAGACCCCCACCACCCAAGGGTGGTGGGGGAAGAGACCTTTGTCCCCGCAGACCCCACTGCACCGGGTTGTGGGGAAGTGACCTTGTCCCCGCAGACCCCACCGCCCAAGGTTGTGAGGAAGAGACCTTGTCCCCGCAGACCCCACCGCCCAGGGTTGTGGGGAAGAGACCTTGTCCCCGCAGACCCCCACCACCCAGGGGTTGTGGGGAAGAGATGTTGTCCCCGCAGACCCCTACCGCCCAGGGTTGTGGGGAAGAGATGTTGTCCCCGCAGACCCCGACCGCCCCGGTTTGTGGGGAAACCCATGTACCCCATACTCAATCACATAGGGGGGGACCTTGTTAAAGGTCACTTCCAGATTTTGATAAGCCCCCCTGCCCGCAGACCCCCACCACCCCGGCTTGTGGGGAAGAGATGTTGTACCCGCAGATTCCGACCGCCCCGGTTTGTGGGGAAGAGACCTTGTCCCCGCAGACCCCCACCACCCAAGGGTGGTGGGGAAGAGACCTTGTCCCCGCAGACCCCACTGCTCCAGGGTTGTGGGGAAGACCTTGTCCCCGCAGACCCCGACCGCCCCGGCTTGTGGGGAAGAGACCTTGTCCCCGCAGACCCCCACCACCCAAGGGTGGTGGGAAGAGACCTTGTCCCCGCAGACCCCACTGCTCCGGGTTGTGGGGAAGAGACCTTGTCCCCGCAGACCCCACCGCCCAGGGTTGTGGGGAAGAGACCTTGTCCCCGCAGACCCCACCACCCAGGGTTGTGGGGAAGAGATGTTGTCCCCGCAGACCCCTACCGCCCAGGGTTGTGGGGAAGATATGTTGTCCCCGCAGACCCCGACCGCCCTGGTTTGTGGGGAAGAGACCTTGTCCCCGCAGACCCCACTGCTCCAGGGTTGTGGGGAAGAGACCTTGTCCCCGCAGACCCCGACCGCCCTGGCTTGTGGGGAAGAGACCTTGTCCCCGCAGACCCACTGCTCCGGGTTGTGGGGAAGAGACCTTGTCCCCGCAGACCCCACCGCCCAGGGTTGTGGGGAAGAGACCTTGTCCCCGCAGACCCCGACCCCCTGGTTTGTGGGGAAGAGACCTTGTCCCGCAGACCCCACTGCTCCAGGGTTGTGGGGAAGAGACCTTGTCCCCGCAGACCCCGACCGCCCCGGTTTTTGGGGAAGAGACCTTGTCCCCGCAGACCCCACTGCTCCGGGGGTGTGGGAAGAGACCTTGTCCTCGCAGACCCCACCGCCCAGGGTTGTGGGGAAGAGACCTTGTCACCGCAGACCCCCACCGCCCAAGGTTGTAGGAAAGAGACCTTGTCCCCGCAGACCCCCACCGCCCAAGGTTGTGGGGAAGAGACCTTGTCCCCGCAGACCCCTACCGCCCAGGGTTGTGAGGAAGAGACCTTGTCTCTGCAGACCCCGACCACCCAGGGTGGTGGGGAGAGACCTTGTCCCGCAGACCCCCACCACCCAAGGGTTGTGAGGAAGAGACCTTGTCCCCGCAGACCCCTACCACCCAAGGGTTGTGAGGAAGAGACCTTGTCCCCGCAGACCCCCACACCACCCAAGGGTGTGGGGAAGAGGCCTTGTCCCTGCTGGAAGGAGCCATCAGAAGATGGGGACACTGTAGTCATAAAGGGATGGAAATGGTCAACAACAATACTCAGGTAGGCCGTGGTGTTTAAACCGATGCTCAGTTGGTACACTGTACTTTTGTGACATGCCTTCTCCAGATTGTATACAGTGGGTGCAATATTTTATTTTTTCCTTTCGATTCTGATAAACCCATTTTATGCTTAGATGGTTGCGCCCTCCTAGGTTTCTTTTTTTAGCCCTGGGTGAGAATGGCCAGTCTAACCCCTCCTCCGCTCTTTCCAAAACTACCAAAAAATGATTTTGCCCAGAGATAGATTTTTATTTGCCATGTTCCCTGTCTCAAAACATATTGCTAATCTTCCTCTCACTTTGTAATAACAAAATCCCTACAAATGAATTGGGCAGGGGCGTCTCTCCTGTAGTGGTGAAGGATCTTGAGAGATTAAAATGACAAATATGCGATGGAACGTCTATCTGGAATGGAGGCGCCACGCAACCGTCTTTGTTATCATAATGCCATCTACTGAAATCGCAGATTGGATAATCCACGTTCAGAGGCCAATAATTACATACAACGCGGATGTACTATGTCAACATCTGAAGACGCCGATCGCGTTGACAGGACAGGAAAACAGCATTATCTCTATTTCCAGATATTGTCTTGTCGTCGGCTTTATGAATCTGCAGATGGCAGGAAACGGTAAAGCGATGCAATGTGTGGAGAGGTAAAGCGCCATTTGATTAACACCAAGCGTAGGCTGAACGGTTGCCAGCAACTCCGATTTCTTGCAGGATTGTTTTCATTTTAAGGTACATTGGGTACGAGATTAATGAGAAAAGCCAGTGTGCAAATAGTGCATTTTAGCAAAGGCTTTTTTTTTTTTTTTTGGATGCCTCGGGTCCCGAGTTTAATCTTTTGCGAAATGCCAAGTTGTTTGGAAGTTTGCAGGGCCTGAGGGGAATCTCGATGAAGCAGCCCTTGGGTGCCCTCCTAACTGTTATTAGCAATGTTCCGTAGCGTATGAGTTTACTCTTCTGTGGTTCACCCAAGGAATTAACCATTGGAGCTCCTAAATCTCCCTACATTTTATTACCTGCCACATGGTTATCGTCTCTAGCTTTTTATTTCCTTTTGAAGTTTTATTTCTTCAAGGAGCAGCGCTAGCTGAAACATTTTTTGATACGGCCCTTTGCACACAGGGGCGTCTAGCTGCACCCCCTCCCAAGTTTTAAAGTGAGGGTAAAGCTTTGAGATTTTTTTAACCAACTTGACCCCAAGGCCTTTTATGACACTTTTTGTTTACAAGTAAAAATCTGTATTTTTTTTTTTTTGCTAGAAAATGACTTAGAACCCCCCAAACATTATACAGTGCCTTGCAAAAGTATTCACCCCTCCTTGGCTGTATACCTATTTTGTTACATTACAGCCTTTGGTTCAAGGTTTGTTTTAATCTGAATTATATGTGATGGGTCAGAACACAACAGTCAGTGAGGTAAAATTATAAAATTAGAAAAATATATGCATAAAACTATTTTTCAGAAATAAAAAATTAATTGCCATGTGCGTATGTATTCACCCTGTTTGTTATGAAGCCCATAAAAAGCTCTGGTGCAAACAATTACCTTCAGAAGTCACATAATTAGTGAAATGATGTCCACCTGTGTGCAATCTAAGTGTCACATGATCTGTCATTACATAGAAACACCTTTGTGAAAGGCCCCAGAGGCTGCAACACCTAAGCAAGAGGCACCACTAACCAAACACTGCCATGAAGACCAAGGAACTCTCCAAACAAGTAAGGGACAATGTTGTTGAGAAGTACAAGTCAGGGTTAGGTTATAAAAAAATATCAAAATCTTTGATGATCCCTAGGAGCCCCATCAAATCTAACTAAATGGAAAGAACATGGCACAACAGCAAACCTGCCAAGAGACGGCCGCCCACCAAAACTCACAGAGCGGGCAAGAAGGGCATTAATCAGAGAGGAGCACAGAGACTTAAGGTAACCCTGGAGGAGCTGCAGAGTTCCACAGCAGAGACTGGAGTATCTGTATACTGTATAGGGTGACAATAAGCCGTATGCTCCATAGAGTTGGGATTTATGGCAGAGTGGCCAGAAGAAAGCCATTACTTTCAGCAAAAAACAAAATGGCACATTTTAAGTTTGTGAAAAGGCATGTGGGAGACTCCCAAAATGTATGGAGGAAGGTGCTCTGGTCTGATGAGACTGAAATTAAACTTTTTGGCCATCAAAGAAAACGCTATGTCTGGTGCAAACCCAACACATCACATGACCCAAAGAACACCATCCCCACTGTGAAACATGGTGGTGGCAGCATCATGCTGTGACAATGTTTTTCAGCAATCGGGACTGGGAAACTGGTCAGAGTTGAGGGAAAGATGGATGGTGCTAAATACAGGGATATTCGTGAGCAAAACCTGTACCACTCTGTGTGTGATTTGAGGCTAGGATGGAGGTTCACCTTCCAGCAGGACAACGACCCCAAACACACTGCTAAAGCAACACTTGAGTGATTTAAGGGGAAACATGTAAATGTGTTGGAATGGCCTAGTCAAAGCTCAGACCTCAATCCAATAGAAAATCTGTGGTCACACTTAAAGATTGCTGTTCACAAGCGCAAACCATCCAACTTGAAGGAGCTGGAGCAGTTTAGGAAAAGGAGGAATGGGCAAAAATCCCAGTGGTAAGATGTGTCAAGCTCATAGAGACTTATCCAAAGCGACTTGGAGCTGTGATAGCCGCAAAAGGTGGCTCTACAAAGTATTGACTTTAGGGGGGTGAATAGTTATGCACATTGACTTTTTCTATTATTTTTTACAATATTCCTATTTGTTGTTTGCTTCACAAAAAAATAAACATCTTCAAAGTTGTGGCCGTGTTTCTGTAAATTAACCGCTTGCCAACCGGCTCACACCGATATACGTCGGCAGAGGGGCGCGTACAGGCATATTAACGTACCTGTACGTTGCCCTTTAAGACGCGGCTTGTGGGCGCGCGCCTCCGGCGGCACGCGCATGCGCCCACCGTGAGCTTCGTGAGTGTAGTCGCGGGTCCCGCGGACTCGATGTCCGTGGGGATACCCGCGATCGTCTCACGGAGAAGAAGAACGGGGAAATGCTGATGTAAACAAGCATTTCCCCGTTCTGCCTAATGATACTGACACTGATCACAGCTCCCTGTGATCGGAAGCGGTGATCAGTGTCGTGTCACACGTAGCCCCTCCCCCCCGACAGTTAGAATCACTCCCTAGGACACAGTTAACCCCTTGATTGCCCCCTCCTGGTTAACCCCTTTACTGCCAGTTACATTTACACAGTAATCAATGCATTTTTAATCGCGCTGATCGCTGTATAAATGACAATGGTCCCAAAATAGTGCCAAAAGTGTCCAATCTGTCCGCCATAATGTCGCAGTTATGATAAAAATCGCAGATCGCTGCCATTACTAGTAAAAAAAAAAAATATTAATAAAAATGCCATAAAACTATCCCCTATTTTGTAGATGCTATAACTTTTGCGCAAACCAATCAATTAACGCTTATTGGGATTTTTTTTACCAAAAATATGTAGAAGAATACGAATCGGCCTAAACTGAGGAAAAAATGTTTTTTTATATATTTTTTGGGGATATTTATTATAGCAAAAAGTAAAAAAATAATGTGTTTTTTTTTCAAAATTGTGACTTTTTTTGTTTATAGTGCAAAAAAAACAAAAACGCAGAGGTGATCAAATACCACCAAAAGAAAGCTCTATTTGTGGGAAAAAAAGGACGTCAATTTTGTTTGCATGACCGCGCAATTGTCAGTTAAAGCGACGCAGTGCCGAATCGCAAAAAGTGCTCCGGTCTTTTGCCAGCCTAATGGTCCGGGTTGAAGTGGTAAAATGATGCAAATCCTCAAACAATCCATGTTATTTCCAGGTTGCGAGGCAACAAAACACGAAAAATGCTAAAGAGGGGGGGGGGAATACTTTTGCAAGGCACTGTATATTATATTTAGCAGAGGCCCTAGAGAATAAAATGGTGGGTTTTGTAATTTTTTATGTCACATGGTCCTTGCACAGCGTTTTTTTTAATGCAAATGTTTTGGAAAAAATACACTTTAACCACATTCCACCCGCGATATAGTCGAATGACAGCTGCAGCGCAGACTTCCAGTGATGGGAGGGCATCAGTAGACGTTTTGCTAACATTTGTGCGAAACTCGTCTACCTTTTTGTCCCCTGCTCCATCTGTCAACCACTTGGTATATGAAGCTTCTATAAAAGGATTTTTGGAAGTGCAGCCGTTCGGAATAATTTTCTTATGTTACACAGCATGCGAGTTGGGCTAGCACCTGACTAGTGTGTGTGGGGATTAACCAGAGACTCACTCATCTGGAGCGGCTTTTCTTGTTTCATTGGAGATGTCCTCCCGTGATCGAACTGCTCACAGAACAGGGCAAAGGGCCAGTCACAGGATGCCCTTTACCACCTGATCAGCTGTCAGCCAATGGCAGCTGATCACAGAAGTAAACAGAAGCCGGTTATAGTTTTTTTTTTATCCTCACGATCAGTGGAAGGAGAACAGAATAAAGCCGCTAACTGGCTTCTGTTACGGGGACATCGGTCCCTGCCTCGGTGCCTACCTGTGCTGCAAATTACTGCCACCCAGTGCCACCTATCAGTGCCCACCAGTACTGCCAATCAGTGCCGCCTACAAGTGCCTATCAGTGCCACCTATCAGTGCCACAGTGCAGCCTCATCAGTGCTTATCAGTGCAGCCTCAACATTGCCACCTCATCAGTGCCCATCAGTGCACATCGGTGAAGGAGACAAATGACCTGTTTGCAAAATCTTAGAACAAACTTTGAGAAATGTTTTTTTGTTTTTTTTTCATTTTCGGTCTTTTTTTGTTTCTTTAGCAAAAAATAAAGACCCCAGTAGTGATTAAATACCACCAAAAGAAAGTTCTATTTGTGTGAACAAAATGATAAAAATGTCATATGGGTACAGTGTAGCATGACAGCGCAATTGTCATTCAAAGTGTAACAGAGCTGAAAGCTGAAAATTGGCGTGGGCAGGAAGGGGTTATAAGTACCCAGTAGGCAAGTGGTTATCTATATACCCAATGTTTTGGTAAAATATAAAGAATAGTGTTATGCCAAGTAAATAGATACCCAAAATGTCACGCTTTAAAGTTGTGCACGCGGGTTGGAATGGCGACAAACTACGGTACTTAAAAATTTGCATATGTGATGCTTCCACAATTGTGTCATCTGTGAGCTTGCATCTCAATCCAGGGAGCCACTAGTTCCTCAAAATTCTGCTCCCCTTGTGAGTGACATCAGGAATTGGCGGATCTTTGACCAACAGACAGCCTGCTATTGATTATAGAATCTGCCCACTGCCTGCTGTCACTCGCTAGTGCATCGGCGCGGCTCTCCCCCAGCATGCCACAGTGCTCTGTCCTGCTGCTGCAGAGTGAATGCAGGACAGAGCAGTAGACACTCTCTCCTGTCTAGTCTGCCACAGTGCCCTACAGGGCACTGGGCAGGCTAGTTTCGGCCGGCAGTGCATGGTCACGGTGGGCATTGGAAACCGGCCCCTGTAAATGATGCAGTCAGTCCTGGCGAGCTGATCCATGCACTGTCACAGATGGGGGTGACACCTTTGTGGTTGGATAACACTTCTTACTTGATGGTGTCCCCTATGCCCCGACTGGGACAAAAAGTAGGCCCAAGCATGTTAGACTGAGCAGCCCAGGGTAATCCTCCCAGTGTAACAGTGTTATCCCCCCAGTTTAAAACCCCCACAGTGTATTTTCACTGTGTAAATCCCCCCAGTGTGCTCTCCCAATTTAATCCACCATAGTGTGGACTCCCCTGTGTAAATACCCCCAGTGTACTCTCCCAGTTAAATCCCCCTGTAGTTTAATTCCCCCCCCCCCCAGTGTACTGCCCCAAAGTACTCCCGCTTAGTGTAATCCTGTCCCATGTAAAACCCCCAGCATAATCCCCCATTGTTCTCCCCCATGTAAATTCCCCCATTGTAATCCCCCCAGTGTAACAGTGGACTCCCCCGTGTAAATTCCCCCAGTGTATTCCCCCCCGTGTAACAGTGTTATCCCCCCAGTGTAAATCTCCCCAGTGTAACAGTGTATTTCTCCCGTGTAAATCTCCCCAGTGTACTCTACCAGTTTTATCCCCCATAGTGTAATTCCCCCGAGCATATTCCCCCAATTGTACTCCCCTGTGTACATGCCCCCAGTGTACTGCCCCCAATGTAATCCCACCTAC
Organism: Lithobates clamitans; assembly: GCA_037952925.1. Classification (NCBI taxonomy): domain Eukaryota; kingdom Metazoa; phylum Chordata; class Amphibia; order Anura; family Ranidae; genus Lithobates; species Lithobates clamitans. The sequence goes on along the minus strand of JBBGZY010001762.1, from coordinate 520,638 downwards.
CAATGTAGCCCCCCTCAGTGTAATCCTGTTCTATGTAAATCCCCCAGCATAATCCCCCATTGTACTCCCCCATGTAAATCCCCCCAATGTAACCCCCCCTCCCATTGTAACAGTAGACCCCCAGTGTAAATTCCCCCCAGTGTAAGAGTGGTCCCCCCCCCCAGTGTAAATCTCCCCAGTGTAACAATGTTATCCCCCCCAGTGTAAAACCCCCACAGTGTATTTCCCCAGTGCGCTCTCCCGGTTTAATCCCCCATAGTGTAACCCTCCTAGCGTAATCCCCCCATTGTACTCCCCCCATGTAAATCCCCCCAGTGTAATCCCCTGTGTAATCCTCCAAGTGTAAACCCCCCTAGTGTAACAGTGGACCCCCCCCCCAGTGTAAATTCCCCCCCAGTGTAACAGTGGACCTCCCTCCTGTGTAATCCTTCAAGTGTAAATCCCCCCAGTGTAACAGTGGAACCCCCCCCCCCCGTATAAAACCCTCTCAGTGTAAACTCCCCCAGCATAATCTTCCCAATGTAAACCCCCTCAGTGTAACCCCCCCAGTTTAATCCTCCATAGTGTAAATCCATCCCTACATTTACAGACCTCAGATCAGTCCTATGCTCTGTTGGCTCTTAGATGTGTTATTGTGATAGGCAGCTGGCACCTGTACCCGCCTGCCTGTCACAGTAAAAGAGCGGGCGATTGCGGCACCAGTTTCCAGAGAAAATGCAGGACAGGAGCCCACAGTAGTGAACCCCTGTGAGGTGAATAAGTGGAGCCAGAACTCCAGAGCTATCTGTCTCTTCCTTACTCCCTCCTTCCTCTCCCTCCCTGCACATCGCATGAAGCTGAGGAGATACAGCAGAGATCCCGGAAGGGAAGAAGGAAGAGGAGAGAACTGTGGTGCCCCTCTTAAAGTGCCAATCCAGGCCTGGTGTCAGGCCACCCCTCTGGTGAGTGTCACCTGTGTGCGGACTACACCCCCCCGCACCCCCATACCAATGCCACTAAGCAGACCCAATGGGGCTCCTCCAACTGCAACGGCTGTGAAGCCAACAGGTCCTCAATGACCAGTAACAGGAAGGGGTAGCGACAGCAAAAATGCTGCCCTGCTACACTGTGTACAGGGATGGGCACACTGCCTATCTGTACACTAGCTTACATTTGGCCTTAATTACCTCCAGTTTCATTATGTACAAACTGGAGATAATTATGTTTGAATTTGGCGCAGTCATAGTAGCACTTTCTAGAAACGGTGCTTGTAAGCAGGGGCTAGTACCCCTTTTTTGGAGAAACCCCTCTCCTGGGTAGATAAAACTTAATCCCTTATAATCTAGGGCCACAAGAGTTTGGGACAGAGGTTGATGGGAAGAGGTTGCCTACAGAACACTATTATTATTGGGGTAGGCCCGATATAGGTCACATTGGGATTGGAGGGATTAAAGGGAACCTACAGTGAGGAACTGCAAGTTTTCGTCAGCCATGGTAAAGTTGCATTTGAACTGTACAGTGTTGCTGATGTTGGCAGTGGCAGAAGTGTGCCTCTAAACAAAGTAATTAAGGGCGCTGCTTAAGGCTCCAGTAGGTCCTCATCTATTATCAACCATTGGGAGTGCAGGCAGGCAAAGGGCTTGTCTCAGTTCCAAAGAAATCAACAAGGAAGAGAGAGAAATCCAAAAAGCCCCACATCACACAAAACAAAGAGTAGGAGCAGCCTCAGCCTAGACTTCGTCCATGACCATGCCCCGAGCACGTTTCTCCTCGCCCACGGGGCTTAGTCATGGGGATCCGTCCACCCCCATGACTAAGCCCCATGGATGGGGCGAAACGCATCGCAGGTCGTGGCCTAGGCTGAGTCTAGGCTGAGGCTGCTTTTACTCTTTGTATGAGAGTTTTGTGTGGGATTTCTTTTTCTTCCTTGGAGAGAATTCTGCACCTTGTTCCTGTTATAGTAAAACATTATAAAGGCTGGTTATGTGGATATTCCTTTATTATATAATGTGGGCATCAGGCCAGGAGCATTTGAGTAAGCAAGATGGCGGAGTTCCTCCAAACAACTGGGGTATGGTACCTTATTCCATTCCTTTTACAGGAAGACAGAGGGAGGGGCCGGGTCATTTTAAAGGGCCATATCACCAGAAAAATGTCCGTACGAATTTATTGAATCCCCCCTAATAATTATTACTAAATGTGCCTAGTGCTCTTTACCCTTAAAATGAAAATAAACCTATATATGAATTAAATAATGCGTACTGCCTATTTCATTGGTTCAGCTTATTGTGCAACATTCATTACCATCAATCTTATAACATATACAATATCATATAACTCACATATTCCAAATCATTAACCCCATCAATTAGTCCTCTCTGTAGAAGATAAGTGCACAATCCCCAACAGTCCTTTGGAGGTTTGACTCCTCTCTCTCTGCCCGAAGACCAGGGCCATTGATAAGGGGGTAACACCTGCTTTCCTGTATGGGGCCCAAGCCCCATAGGTTCAACAGCGGGCCATAGAGCAGCAGGAGTGGGCGCAGGTACTAGAACCAATCTCCCTGTGGTCCTCCCTGTGTTTACAAATGCTTCAGTTCATGAATGAACAGGAGTCTCTATATAGAGCACTTCCTGTTCATTCACTGCAGAGAAAGGATTGAGGAATCTGTGTCCTCAGTCTCTTTCTCTCTCTCAAAATTAAGACGTTGGGAGTCTGTTTAGACCCCTGATATTTCACCAACCCCCACAGGGCTGTTCAAGAAATGTAAAAAATAAAAATAAACACAAATTGTAAAAAAACAAAAAAAAAAACAAAAAACATATTTAAGGGCTCTTTCTCATGAGTATTCTGGTTGCATGAGCAGTTTGTTCATGTGCCCGGAGCCCCCTATTAGACTTGGTTCTCTGTTCCTGTCAGCTAGGCTGTATGGGGCCCTATGATTTCTAACACTAAAACACTATAGAAGGCTCACTCATCAGAATAGGTTTGGTCAGATAGCGCCTATTTTACTCCCCACCAGGATTACCAGCCATCTCCAGTTACTTCTTGATCCTCCTTTGCCCCAATATTCATTTTTTTGTGCGGTCCTCCCAAGGTACTCAGAAAACGGTTCTGTGAGATAAAGGTAAGTTTCAGACAATATACCATGCTGTCCCAATTTTCTGAACTGTGATTTGAGGATGCTTTATTTTTTGTCAGGGTTGAGATGTCTGTATTTACATACCGTACTTTTTTATGTGTCATTATGTCATGATGTTGGACGTAGGTGATTTGTATGCCATCTCTCCCCTCCTTTGATTTTTGTCAAGCTTCTGGGTTAAGTCTTTTTAGCTGCCGGGACCCATTTAGGTGACTCCTTTCCTGCTGATTACCTTTATGACTTTTTTGGTTGGCTGCTTTGCTGTTAAAACTAAGTGGATTCTGAGGAAGCCACTAATGAGCGAAATACGTTGATCCATTGTTTCTGTACTTCCTTGTACCTAAACGTATAATTATTTGTGGCTGCATTGCTGTAAAAACTACAAGATGAGGTGGATCCTGAGGAAGCCCCCACCAGGCAAAAGATGTCAATCCATTGTTTCTTTACTTCCTTGTACCTAAATGTATAGTAATTTGTGCAGCTGTTGACAATTTTTTTATATGTATGTAAAAACACATTTTTTTAAGTTAGAATAAATGTGACTTTTTATGCATATATAGAATTATTGTGTTCTTTTCTTTTGGTGGTATTTGAGGCACATTAAAATCCCTATCCTCACTGTCCCTTGTGTGTTTAGGGTTCATTGTGGGTCATTACATATTTTGTAGGTTTCGGGCAATGGTAGAAGACTACCTGTTCAAAGTTCCTCTTTAATAAAAATGTTAGGTATGCCAAAAAAAAGAAAGGCAGAGGTTCTGTTTAGAGTGGTAGTAGGGGTGGAAGGTTCTGCAGGAGGTAGTAAGGGATGAGCAGGTTCTTCAAGACAGTGTGTTGGTTGGGCACCTTCTAGAGGTAGAAGATGTCTTCCTGTTCTGTCTGAGTGGCCATGCTATACAGCCACAGCGCATGTAGGAAGTAGTTGAGTGGCTGACAAGGTCTTCCTCTTCTTCCTCCTCCCAGGAGCAAAGCATCCAGTTGTCTACAACTGCTGCTAATACGCCCTCCTCTTCCTCCTCTTCTTCTGCTCATCCTGCCAGAGCCTCATGAACTGGCATGGGGGATTTGGCTGATTTAATTTCATAACATGATCAGTCACACCATCAGGTGGATGATGTGGTAGGGGCCGTACATGGGTGCCACTTCTTGGAGAGGCGGAAACCACTGAGAAAGAGGCAGAACAGTAGCAACGGAGGGTATGTCCAGGGGGCAGGGGCAGCTTGCAGAGGTTTGGAGGGGGTAGCTGTCCTAATGCGTCTAGCGGCCCTGCCCCACATGTGGGCGGGGGCCTGGTATTGGATATCCAGAAGGGAGGAAAGACACACAGAGATCTGAGATTGCAATGTAGTGTGTTAACGTGAAAGTTCCACAGGCCACTACTATCCCCAGGACCAGTCCACGGAGCTATTGCCAGATTCTTTCAGGATTCACTCCCTATAGATTTCAATGGGGTTCAGGTATGGTGGACTTCAAGCAGGATTCAGCAAAACCACTGCCCCAGCGAATTGGACCAGGGCAAGTTTACTCATCCCAGTCAGCAGACTGTGGAGGGCATTGGACCACCCTGTATTGGTTAAAGCCGAGCTCCACCCAAAGAGGAAGCTTTGCTTGTTTGCCTCCTCCCCCCTCCGCTGCCACATTTGGCACCTTTCGGGGGGGAGCGGGTACCTGGGGGGGGGACAGATACCTGCTCCCACTTCTGGCTGATCTCGCCATGGCAAAGTCAACAAGAAGTCCTCCTTACCCCGCTGCCAGGCCATTCACAAAGTACAGCGCGCTTCGCACATGTGCAGAAATGGCGGCGGTAGCACCCGAGAGCCAACTGAAAAATCGGGTGGGGTGCTGGGTTCGCAGACAGGTAAGTATCCTGATATTAAAAGTCAGCAGCTACAGTATTTGTAGCTGCTGACTTTTCATTTATTCTGAAGGAGCCTGGAGCTCCTTTTTAACTGCAATGTAGTCTGCAGGGAGGCCTGGAATTTGGCTGTGCTGTCTAGCAGAAATGGTTCACAAAGCAGGCTGAACAGAATCAAAAGTTCTTTGGCAGATAAGACAGTCCAAGGTATTTTACTACATATTTCGTTTTTTTTTTTTTTTTTGCATGGAGAGCATCTGATGAGCCTGAATTTATAAAGTCAGAGAGAGAGAAGACAAGGAAAGTCCAAAAATCTCTTAAATGTGAAATAATCACCCAGCTCATCCATATGTGGAAATGATTTATAGGTTGAACTTTAAGGGACACAATTAAATTGCAGTAATGTGCAATTGTAGTTAATGGATTGAGCTACCAGGCATTTCGAAATATCTTATGTGCAAGGTTACATAAGAATCCTTTTTGTCCTTAACCAGATGAAAGCTTTGTTCAGACCTTTTGTGGGCAAAAAATATGAGATGAAAACTGCAGTTGAGGTTTAGTGGTAAGCATCATAGGGGGATCGCTATCACTGCACACTATGGAAGGAGCACCTAAGGCAGTGATGGAGAACCTTGGCACCCCAGATGTTTTGGAACTACATTTCCCATGATGCTCATGCACTCTGCAGTGTAGTTGAGCATCATGGGAAATGTAGTTCCAAAACATCTGGGGTGCCAAGGTTCTCCATCACTGACCTAAGGTGTTCTCTGCAGGAGTTTGGGGTGCACTGCACTTCTCCATTTTTTCCGAATTAACCACTTTAGCTCCAGAAGGTTTTACCCCTTCATGACCAGGCCATTTTTTGCTATTCAGCACTGCGTTAATTTAACTGGTAATTACGCGGTCATGCAATGCTGTACCCAAAGTAACTCTATATCTTTTTTTTCACACAAATAGAGCTTTCTTTTGGTGGTATTTGATCATCACCGGGCTTATTATTTTTTGCACTATAAACAAAAAAGGCATACATTTAAAAATAGAAGGTGGAGTAAATTCCCTGAGGGGTTTTGTATTGCAGCAAAAAGAGATGGACCTGCAAGAGGTCGCACTTATTTGCTCTCCCCCTCCATGGTTGCCTGCTTCTCTGGTTTTGGCAAATAAGAGCGGCCTCTTGCAGGTCCGTCTTTTGACCTGGTGGGCGTTCGCCCCTCTGTGATGCGGGGGTTGGGTGAGTGTTTGCCGCGCTGTCTGGTTCCTTAAATCAACAGCCCTAGGAGGCTTGCTTTGCAGTCATTATTGGTAAATATTAACTCCAAATATGTAGTATATTCTCTTGGAATCAGCACATATTGATTGGTTGGATTTCCAATGTACTTACTTATATATTGTATTTTTTAGAAATTTGTACTTTTTCCCCCTGAAGAAGACCTTTATTGCCTATGGTCGAAACGTGTTGGGGTCGTTCTGTATGATATTCAATATATATCATGCAATACTACAATGGTTACTGCACAGTTGTTTTGATATGCATATCATGTGTTTTTACCAACCCTCATCACAGAGCTCATGTCTTAACGGACAGCTATGTTTTTTGTAATTTTATTGATCTTTTGTAATAAATACATTTTATAATAATTTTTTTACTCTTTTTTACTTTTGCTGCAATACAAAACCCCTCAGGGAATTTATTCCACCTTCTATACTAGCATCGGGGCGTGCTGCTGCTTCTTGCTCACCTATTGTATCGCTCTCTCTCTCTTTTTGTCATACATTTAAAAAAAAAAACAATATTTTTTATTTCTGCTATAAAACATATCCAATAAAAAAATTGTAAAATTCTAATTTCTTCGTAAATTTTGGCCAGAATGTATTCTGTGTCTTTGGTAAAAAAAAAAAAAAAGCCCCAAAAGGTGTATATTGATAGCTTCTACAAATTATGATTTATACTGGGATTTTTATTTATTTATTTATTTTTTATACTAATAATGGTGGTGATCAGTGACTTATAGTGGGACTGTGATAGCACGGTGGGCAATCTGGCACTAAGTGATGCTGGGGGGGGGGGGGGGAACTGACTAACTGACACTGACTTCACCGGTGACGCTAATGCAGTGATCAGTGATAACACTATACACTGTGACTGTACTAATGACATTGGCTAGGAAGGGGTTAACATCTTGTGTGATCAAGGAGTTAAATGTGTGTCTAACTACAATACTCGAAATCACTCAGAAATACTCGGAAACACTCGGAAATACTCTGTTCCCGAGTGTTTTCGAGCCTTTCCGAGGGTTTCCAAATTCAGCCAAGCTGTTCCCCGAGTATTTCCGAGGCTCTTTAGTGCCCTTCCAGCTCTGGCCACATGCAGTATTGCATGCAATAGAAGTCAATGCGGAACGAATTATCTTCGTTTCCATTGACTTCTATGGGGAAACTCGCTTTGATTTTGGCTACCCCTAGCAAATTTGTAGCCTGGAGAGGAAGTGGCCCCCTGGGGCAGGGCATAGAGGGTCTCGGAATGAGAATCCACACTAGGGTGGACTCACCATTGGTGATTGAAGTAGAGAAGGCTGGTCTTTTTAAGTTGATTTATGAAAGTGAACGGTACTGCTGATTTGGAAAGTGGGAATTAAGAATCTGCTGTGTGGAGTTGTATGCAGGTGGGCCTCAGGCCTGGAGCATGTGAGGCACAATTTGGCAGAGTTTCTCCTTATACAGTGCCTTGAAACAGTATTCGTACCCCTTGAAATTTTCCAAATTTTGTCATGTTACAACCAAAAATGTAAATAAATTGTATTGGGATTTTATGTGATAGACCAACACAAAGTGGCACATAATTGTGAAGTGAAAGGAAAATGATAAATGGTTTTCAATTTTTTTTACAAATAAATATGTGAAAAGTGTGGGGGGGCATTTGTTTTCAGCCCCCTTTACTCTGATACCCCTAACTAAAATCTAATTCCTAATTCCTAATGTCACTAATTCCTTTAATCTACTTGCTCTCACCGAAACCTGGCTCCACGAATATGACACCCCTTCTCCTGCTTCCCTCTCCCAGGGTGGCCTTCACTGGACTCACTCCCCTAGGCCTAATGGACGCAAGGGAGGTGGAGTGGGATTCCTCCTTTCCCCCCAGAGCACCTTCCAGGTTATTCACTCTCCTCCCTCTTTTTCCCTCTCATCATTCGAAGCCCACTGTATACGTCTGTTCTCTCCAAATTCCCTAAGAATTGCTGTGATCTACCGGCCCCCTGGACCATTATCGACTTTCCTTGATGAGTTTTCTGCCTGGCTACCCTACTTTCTCTCTTCGGAAATTCCCACAATCCTTCTCGGTGATTTCAACATCCCTGCTAATACAAACACTCCTGCTACTTCTAAACTTCTTAGTCTAACCTCTTCATTTGACCTGAAGCAATGGGTACAGGCCTCTACTCACTCTGATGGCAACACCCTTGACCTTGTATTCTCCTACATATGCACTCCGTGCAACTTCTCAAACAATCCTTTTCCTCTCTCCGACCACCACCTTATTAGTTTCTCTCTCCCCCTGTCTTCCACCACCTTTCCCTCCAATCGCCTAACCATCACCCGTAGAAGCTTTCGCAACTTCAACTCCTGTCTCCTCTATTCTGCTACTGACCACCTCTATGACAAAATCTCTCCCCTGTCCTGCCCCAACCAAGCCATATCCATCTACAATAAATCTCTGTCCTCCACCCTGGACAAGCTCGCTCCCCTCACTACACGCAGAATCAGGCCTCGACCCCTACAACCCTGGCAAACAGATGACACTAAAATTCTCAAAAAACGTAGTCGCGCTCTTGAGCGTCTGTGGCACAAGACTAAGTCTCTCAAAGACTTCAACCAATACAAATCTGCCCTCCAAAAATACTATTCTTTCCTCCACACTGCCAAGCAAACCTATTTTACAACTCTTATTAACACCATCACATCCAATCCCCATAAACTCTTCTCTACCTTCAACTCTCTACTTTGTCCTCCACCGCCTCCACCCACTGACTTACTCACTGCCCAGGAAATCGCTAATCACTTCAAAAACAAGATTGATACAATCCGTGATGAAATCTCCATTCTACAGGTATCTCCCCCAGCTAAGACCCCATGTCAACAGGTACAACTGACACCCCCCCTATTCAAATCTACTACTACAGAGGAAGTTGCTAAACTCCTTTCTATCGCCCACCTAACCACCTGTCCCCTGGACCCTATTCCCTCTCAAATGCTACGGTCACCCTCTGACCCCATCCTACACTCTCTAACCCACATCTTCAATCTCTCCCTCACCTCTGGCATCTTCCCCGATGCTCTAAAACATGCACTGGTCACCCCCATACTCAAAAAGCCGTCCTTGGACCCCACCAATCTTAACAACCTACGCCCAATCTCCTTGCTCCCCTTTTCCTCTAAACTCCTTGAACGCCTGGTTTACAACCAACTGAGTGACCACCTCATTAAAAACAACCTTCTTGATCCCCTTCAATCTGGATTTCGCCCTCAACACTCCACAGAAACTGCTCTTTTAAAACTCACAAATGACCTACTAACTGCAAAAACCAATGGACACTATTCTGTACTCCTACTTCTGGATCTTTCAGCTGCCTTTGACACGGTTGACCACCCCCTCCTCCTCAAAAAACTTCACTCCATCGGTCTCCGTGACTGTGCTCTTCAGTGGCTCTCATCCTACCTATCCCAATGCACCTTCAGTGTCACTTACAATTCTACTTCCTCCACTCCTTTTCCCTTCTCTGTCGGGGTCCCCCAAGGTTCTGTTCTTGGACCTCTTTTATTTTCAATCTACACCTCTTCCCTGGGTCAGCTGATAGCCTCTCACGGCTTTCAATATCATTTCTATGCTGATGACACACAAACCTATCTCTCCACCCCTCAACTCACTCCATCAGTCTCCTCACGCATCACTAACTTACTGACCGACATATCTGTATGGATGTCACACCACTTCCTCAAACTCAACTTGTCCAAAACCGAGCTTATAATATTTCCTCCCCCACGTTCCTCTTCCCCCGACTTCTCTGTCAAGAGCAATGGCAAAACCATCCACCCGTCCCCACATGTCAGGGTACTAGGTGTTATCCTAGATTCTGAACTCTCCTTTCAGCCCCACATCCAATCACTTTCCAAAGCTTGCCGCCTCAACCTCCGCAACATCTCTAAACTACGTCCCTTCCTAACCAATGAAACCACAAAGCTCCTGATTCACTCCCTGGTTATCTCTCGCCTTGACTACTGCAACTCACTCCTCATTGGCTTACCTTTAAATAGACTATCCCCCCTTCAGTCCATCATGAATGCTGCTGCCAGACTCATCCACCTTACAAACCGCTCAGTGTCTGCTACCCCTCTCTGCCAATCCCTCCATTGGCTACCACTCGCCCAACGAATTAAATTCAAAATACTAACAATAAGTTACAAAGCCATCCACAACTCTGCCCCCAGCTACATCACTAACCTAGTCTCAAAATACCAACCTAATCGCCCTCTCCGTTCCTCCCAAGATCTCCTGCTCTCTAGCTCCCTCATCACCTCCTCCCATATCCGCCTCCAGGACTTCTCCCCAGCCTCGCCCTTCCTCTGGAATTCCCTACCCCAATCTGTCAGACTGTCTCCAACTCTATCCACTTTTAGGCGATCCCTGAAAACTTTCCTCTTCAGAGAAGCCTATCCTGCCTCCATCTAACAACTGCACTATTTTCTCCATTAGCTCATCCCCCACAGCTATTACCCTTTGTATAACTTGACCCTCCCTCCTAGATTGTAAGCTCTAACGAGCAGGGCCCTCTGATTCCTCCTGTATTGAATTGAATTGTATTGTACTTGTACTGTCTGCCCTAATGTTGTAAAGCGCTGCGTAAACTGTCGGCGCTATATAAATCCTGTATAATAATAATAGTGGAACCAATTGCCTTCAGAAGTCACCTAATTAGTAAATTGAGTCCACTTGTGTGTAATATAATCTCCGAAAATGGAAAGAGTATGGCACAACTGCAAACCTACCAAGACATGACTTCTGAAGGCAATTGGCTCTACTAGATTTTAGTTAGGGGTTTTAGAGTAAAGGGGGGCTGAATACAAATGTACACCACACTTTTCAGATATTTGTCAAAAATGTTGAAAACCATTTATCATTTTCCTTCCACTTCACAATTATGAGCCACTTTGTGTTGGTCTATCACATAAAATCCCAATAAAATACATTTACGTTTTTGGTCATAACATGACAAAATGTGAAAAATTTCAAGGGGTATGAATACTTTTTCAAGGCACTCTACGGGTGTGTTTGTACCCTATCTCATGAAGAAGTGGAGTGGTGCCCTTGGCCAGCTTGGTGAGAGCTGGCAGGACTGGGTGAAGCTCATGGATGTTGCATTGCTGGAGGCCAGGGGCGGATTGTGCAGGGGGCTACTCTGATGCCCCGTAAAAAGGCTCCACCACTTTTGCTACAGACATGCAAAAAGATTTCCTGGTGAAGAGGAGTAAAATGTCCCTGCCGGTATCCTACTGAGTGCGGGATTAGGACAGAGCACAGACTACCCCCCTGCTCCCTGGCATGCATGGTGTATGCCGTGTCCAAGCAGAGGCCAACTCCGTACCACACCAGAGGCTCAGGTTCATTTCAAGGAACATAGGTCTACATGAGTTCATCCTTCCACCAATTTGCGTTGCAGGTTGTAACCTACAGCTTTGATGCCAGGCTTTTTATGTGACATCAAGGTTCCTTCCTGGGATTTCTCGATTGGGCCTCGATCCTTTCTAAACATACAGCAAGAAAGTGGGGGTAAGAAGCAGAGCCGGGTAGGTATGTCCAGAAGGTGGAGGGAGAGCCCATAAGTAGTCTAAGGACTGTGCAGCAATGTTCCTGGGTCCAGTTCTGCAGGAGACCCCTGTGCAGGAGCTCTGCCCCCTGGGGCAGATGCCTGGGAGGAAGACAGCCTGAAGACACTGAAGTCCCAGCTAGGCTTAGACTGGGGGCCCCATAGGAAAGAGGGCCATATTTTAGGCTGCACTTTTGAATGATAACCGTTCTAAAGACTTGACCTTTTCTTGCCATAGTTGGGCTGTGGAAGGGTTAACAACAGAGTGCTAATAGTGCTATCAAGCATTAGAAGTGATTGTTACAGCCTGCAGAGATTTTTTTGATGCAATGATAAATATCTGTGGCCAACTACTCAATCTCTGCGGGAAAAGTGAATAAGGCCTTTGTTTCAAGTGCATTGAGCTGTTGGGAAGAAGTCTCATTGTATGCTGTGGATTTGTGTTCCGAACAAGCATGTGTAAATCCCTCCCACCCATTGTTCACAGTGAGAGATTGGCCGGTAAATTGTCATCTGCTTACAACAGTAACCATCTTCAATTAACCTTGGTTATTAAAGTCCTTGCAAATCCAAGGTTACCAGCTCTGTGTCAGACCTATAGAAGATCTTCTACGTTACTTTCCCAAGGACTTAATGCCGTTTTAAATTAATGTAAAATACACATCGATCAGCCATAACATTCTGAACACTGACAGGTAAAGCTAATAACATTGATTATCTCGTTACAATAGCATCTGAAAGTGGCTGGGATATATTAGGCAGAAAGTGAACATGTCGTCCCTAAAGTTGATGGGTTGAAAGCCGAAAAAATGGTCAAGTGTAAGCACTTGAGGGACTTTGACAAGGACCAAATTGCAATGTCTTGATGTCAGAGCAACTACAAAACTGCAGCTCTTATGGGATGTTCCCAGTCTGCAGGGGTCAGGACTGATCAAAAGTGCTGTGGAGGTGGGGAGGGAAGGCTCGTTGATGGAGGTGGGGGTGGAGAGTCTAATTTATGGAGGTGGGAAAGGAAGGCTCATTGATGGAGGTGGGGAGGGAAGGCTCATTGATGGATGTGGGGAGGAAGGGCTCATTGATGAAGGTGGGAAGGGAAGGCACAGTGATGGAGGTGGGGAGAGAAGGCTCATTGATGTAGGTGAGGAGGGGAGGCTCATTGATGGAGGTGGGGAGGGAAGACTTATTGATGGAGGTGGGGAGGGAAAGTTCATTGATGGAGGTGGGGAGGGAAGGCTCATTGATGGAGGTGGGGAGAGAAGGTTCATTGATGGAGGTGGGGAGGGAAGGCTCATTGATGGAGGTGGGGAGAGAAGGCTAATTGATGGAGGTGGAGAGGGAAGGCTCATTGATGGAGGTGGTAAGGTTCATTGATGGAGGTGGGGAGGGAAGGCTCATTGATGTACGTGGGGGGGGGCACATTATTGGATGTGGAGAGGGAAGGCTCATTGATGGATGTGGAGAGGGAAGGCTCATTGATTAAGGTGGCAAGGGAAGGTACATTGATGGAGGTGGGGAGAGAAGGCTCATTGATGGAGGTGGGGAGGGAAGGCTTATTTATGGAGGTGGGGAGGGAAGGTTCATTGATGAAGGTGGGGAAGGAAGGCTCATTGATGGAGGTGGGGAGGGAAGACTTATTGATGGAGGTGGGGAGGGAAAGTTCATTGATGGAGGTGGGGAGGAAAGGCTCATTGATGGAGGTGGGGAGAGAAGGTTCATTGATGGAGGTGGGGAGGGAAGGCTCATTGATGGAGGTGGGGAGAGAACGCTAATTGATGGAGGTGGAGAGGGAAGGCTCATTGATGGAGGTGGTAAGGTTCATTGATGGAGGTGGGGAGGGAAGGCTCATTGATGTACGTGGGGGGGCACATTGATGGTTGTGGAGAGGGAAGGCTCATTGATGGATGTGGAGAGGGAAGGCTCATTGATTAAGGTGGCAAGGGAAGGTACATTGATGGAGGTGGGGAGAGAAGGCTAATTGATGGAGGTGGAGAGGGAAGGCTCATTGATGGAGGTGGTAAGGTTCATTGATGGAGGTGGGGAGGGAAGGCTCATTGATGTACGTGTGGGGGGGGGGGCACATTGATGGATGTGGAGAGGGAAGGCTCATTGATGGATGTGTAGAGGGAAGGCTCATTGATTAAGGTGGCAAGGGAAGGCTCATTGATGGAGGTGAGGTAGGGAAGGTTCATTGATGGAGGTGGGGAGGGAAGGCAGGCTGGCCCATGTAGTCTGATCCAATAGAAGCGCTACTGAAGAAGTGAATTCTGGTTCTGATAGAAATGTGTCAGAACACACAGAGCTTCGCAGTTTGTTGTGTATTATGGGTCTGCGCAGTCGCAGAACCACTCTGGGTGCCCATGCATACCCATGTCCACAGCCAAAAGTGCCTATAATGGGCACGTGAGCATCAGAACTGGATCACAGGGCAATGGAAGAAGGTGACCTGGTCTGATGAATCATGTGGATGGCCGGGTGTGTCACTAACCTGGGGAAGAGATGGCACCAGGTTTCAGCATGGGAAGAAAACAAGCTGGCGGAGGCAGTGTGATGTTATGTCTAGTGGAGTCCATGCCTCAGTGGGTCAGGGTTGTTTTGGTTCCAAAAGGGGGGCATACTCAATATTAGGCAGGTGGTGATAATATTATTGCTGATTGGTGTATACCAGTTGACTACAATATACTGGAGCCATCTTTTTCCATTTTATTGAAGTCTACTAGTGCCTGCCACGCTGATTTTTTTCTTTCCTGCACCAGTCTATTCACATGCTGATCCGACTGACACAGGCTTGGGGGGGGATTCAAGCAATACTATTTTAATTGTTTTGGACCATTTCCACCTCGTTCAACCAAAAAAATGTTGCAATCGTTGAGAAAATGCAACTCGATAGCACCCGTGCGAAACAGGCAACCTCCTGTGTTCAGTAAGCAACACAGCAACTGCTTGGCACAGGACCTGGAAGCTAGTGTAGATCACTGTAGTAGCAGTTCCAATTAAGGCTTGTTCACTCTAGCTTATTTCTCTGAGGAGCAGTCTGTGTTTGTATCGCTGTTCAGAGAGCATTTGACGTGCGGTGAGGAGGGATTGTATCGCCTCCTGAAGCCCACACTATCCCACCACAACTGTCGTCGTGAGGCGCTTGCAGAGCAGCTCCATTCATTTGACTCCGTTGCATTCAGCAAGCAATAGCGCCTGCCAACACCGTCAGTGAGTATTATTCCTGCTGCGGCATATGTACACCCCCCTGCTGCTGCCTCTGAAGCTAGAGTGGGTTGGGGGGTGGTAAAAGTGTGGCTCAACCGAGAGATTTTTACCCCTAACCACAATCTTACAGTGATTTCCAGTTTAGGAACAGGACCCAACAGGTATGACACATACATACTTATCTTGGTCTAAGCTGGAGCAATGTAACTATGTAATAATTGCCATCCATCCGCTTTAGCAATTCAGAGCTATGGCTTACTACAGCCAAGCAACACTAAGTTTAGACCAGGGACAGTCCTGCTCAGGGCTTGTACCTGCTTCTTCCTTGCACGTAACCCCTTGTCTCCACCCCCTACCCACCTCCGAGCACCGTATCTTGGTCCCCCCCCCCCCCCCAGTTCTGCCCCCTTTGAAGAATACAGAACCAAGTATCATTTTGTGGTAATAAATAATTTGTGTGGAATTTGTAAATGATATCAAGAAAAGCAGTAAAAAAGATCCCCTGCAGTCATCAACAGTAGACCCCCCGCAATAAAATACCCCCAGGAACGTTAGGTCCACCCCAGCAACAATGGACCCCCCTGCAACAAAATACCTCCCAGCAACAATAAATAAAGCTCAACAACAATAGATCCATACCAGCAACAATAGTTCTTCCAGCAGCCAACATCAATAGACCCTCCAGCAGCCAGCCACAATGGACCCCTCCCTCCAAAGTAGATCACGCCCAGCAACAATTGACCCCATTCCAGCAACAATAGATCCATACCAGCAACAATAGTTCTCCCAGCAGCCAACATCAATAGACCCTCCAGCAGCCAGCCACAATGGACCCCTCCCTCCAAAGTAGATCACGCCCAGCAACAATTGACCCCATTCCAGCAACAATAGATCCTGCACCAGCAACAATAGACCTCCCCAGCAACAATTGTCCACCCCCCTCACAATAGTAGATCTCCCCCCAATAGCAATAGGTCCCCCAGCAGCCAGCAACAACAGACCCTCCAGCATACCCCAGCACCCCTTGCCATTACATACGCTACATTCAGTGCTGGATGGTGCCGGACCTGCGTTCCCCCACGTTCCTCCTGAAAAAAAAAAAGCCCTGCTCCTGTTTAAGGCAAGGTCCCTACAGTATATAAACCCAGAGCATCTAATCATATATACAATTACTGGGGTCATGTCATTGAAAGGTGAAATGTGATTGGTTGCTGCAGGATTGCACTTTATCTTGCAGTATAAGCCTGCGTGGAGTGAAATGTGGAGCGTGCAGCAATATATTCTCTGCCGTTGAATTAAAGCTTCTTTGTAGTTTGTAGGCTTGCACACCCCGCTACGCTGCACATTAACGTGACAGTTTGTGCTATTTCAATGGATTCCCATTTTAAATTTATGTGAAAGATCAATGCATAATCCCTTGCAAATCATCCGAAAATTATCACGACCGTTCTGAATCTCATTTCGAATGCGGAGCTTGATAGATAGGCCTTCCGACATTTTGTAATCCTTCTAAATGCAAAGAGCTCATATAGTATTCAGCCAAGTTGGTGCAGTTAAATCATCTCATGTTGTATAAATATTACTTTTAGAAATTAAATGAGGGGTAAAGTGCACCTGCATGAGTAATAGGACTAGAACATATGTTCCTCCTATTAGGGCCGCTTCAGCACCTTATTATGAGCAACCTTAATGTGGCTGCGTGCCGCAAGATTTATTATGTTCCCTTAATCCTAATTACTCCCACACATGGCTTCATAAACATTCAGACTGGAGCTATCGGCTGATTAGTAAGTCAATAGTCATACGCATTTTCTTCCTTTATGGGTTAAGCTGCCCACAGACACGACTAATAGTCAGGGCCGTCTTTAATATTGACTGGACCCTGGGCAAACATTTTCTTGGGCCCCCTCTTTCATGCAATATCTCTCTCCACATGCTTTGAGACATACAATAAATAGCAGCTAGACTCAAAATCAGTTTACTGAATCAGATCAGATTGCGATTGGTTGCCAGAGGTTACAGTCTATCATTACTGCTCACTGACTGGCTGCTAGAGGTTACAGCACACAATTTGGCTCACTGTTTATTTTCTAGAGGTTGCAGCACATGACTTCTGCTTGTTGATTGGTTGCTAGAGATTACTGTACATCAATACTGCTCACTGATTGATTGCTAGAGGTTACTGGACATCTATACCACTCACTAATTGGTTGCTGGAGATTACTGTACATCAATAGTGCTCACTGATTGATTGCTAGAGGTTACTGGACATCTATACCACCCACTAATTGGTTGTTAGAGGTTACTGCACATGATTACTGCTCACTGATAGGTTCCTAGAGGTTACTGCATACCCTTACCGCTCAATGATTTGTTGCAAGAGGTTAGTGCACAGCATTACTGCTCACTGATTGGTTGCTAAAGGTTACAGCACATCATCTCCTCACTGCATGCACACCATGGACTGGGGAGGTGAGGGGACCCATCAATAGACAGAAAACTCCTAGGGATCCTTGGCTCCTGGGATCAGTGGCAATGCTGGGGGGTTGATTGGGGATCAGTGGCAGTGGTGGGGATGGGATTAGTTAGGAGGCAGTACACTGTGGCAAATTCTGAATCATGTAGAGCAAAGCTGGAAACCGTTGGCAAGTATATAGTGGGGGATTCTACCAATGTAATGGGGAATTTACAATGACCACCAATGTGAGGGCGGATTTACACTGACCATCACTTTTCACTGAGATATCAGGACATAGCACGGGACTAAAACTTCATGGGATAAGGAAATTTAAACTGGGATAGTTGGCAAGTATGAGGCAGCTGCTTTGGGCCCCACAACAATGATGGGGCCCAGGGCAGCTGCCCCTTTTGCCCTGCCTTAAAAACGGTCCTGCTAATAGTTGTCTAATCAACCTGTTTTTAGCCAGATCGGGCAACAATTTCATGTTTGTAGGAGGCCTCTAACCGTGCGATCCACCATCAGAGGGACCGATCATTCTAATCAGGAGCTAGGGTGTGGTGATCAAATCAGATCCGAGGTGTGTGGTCCTAAGGGACTAGCCATTGGTCTCTGGTGCAGCTCCGAGTGTCCATTGCAAAAGAAAAAGATGGAGAGCCCTTAGGGTATGTTTACACTTGCTTCAAAATTCTAAACAAAAGGGTTATCTTAGAGTCCTATTCACACAATGTGTTTGCTTTGCTTCAAAACTTTTCCCCCATGTCACTTTCTTGGTGCTTCAAATCATCTCCAAAGCCTCCATAGAAGTCTATGTTAATGCTCACTAGAAGCACCTGAAGCTTCTTAGAGGCTTTTATTCAGCATTAGCTTTGTTTTGGAAGTATTGCAGGTATGAGATATCCCAGGATGCACTGGGAAACCAACAAGTTAACCAGAAAGACATCATCAGTAGTCAGTTCCCGTTCATGTGTATATATTCTGGGAGTGTGTAGTGCAGACGTCGCATCTAGTGTGCAGAGTGGAGAAGAAGGAAGGTGAGCGGGGTACGGACTGGAGCGGAGCAACCAGCAGACACATGAGGGTTGATTTAATAAAGGAAAATAGACTGTGCACTTTGCAAGTGCAGTTGCTCTTGAGCTTAGTAAATGAGCAGAAGCTCTGCTGCCTTCCATCATCCAATCATGTGTAAGGAAAAATGCTATTTTTTTATTTATTTTTCTTGCACGATTGGGTACTTTTTGAAAAGTGATGCCTTACCTCATTTACTAAGCTCTGGAGCGACTGCATTTGCAGAAGGCAACTGCACTTTGCAAAGTGTGTGTCAGGGCTGGGCTCAGCCCTTCCTTCTCTGAGCTGACCGCTCAGCTGTCGGCTAATTGCCAGCTCTAAACAGTTACTCTACTCTACTCTAAACAGTTACTCAGCTGTTGATGATATCCTGCTTGTCAGTCCTGCCTACTTAAGCCATCCAGTCCAGAGGAGCTCTGCATTCGCCTTGGTCAACATCACAAGAAACATCTTCTGCGTTCCTCTTTAAAGACTGGCTTTGCTGACATCCCTTCTGGCTCTGGATCCTGCTTGCTGTTCCACTACATTGATCCCTGACTTCTGGCTTGGCTGACTATCCGTTCCGGTTACTGAACTTTGGCTATGTTTTGACTATGTTTGTTCTTTTATTTTTTTTATTAAACAAGTGTGATTTAACTTTTCCTTCTGTCTCGGCCTGATTTCATGGTTTCTGACAGTGTACAGTCTATTTGCCTGTAAATCAACCCCTAGGTGTGCAACATGGGAACGCTATAACAGAAAGTAAGTGGGGACCGGCGAGAGAGGACTGAGTGGCAAAGGATCAGCAGAGCTGGGGGGGCCAGGCCAGGAGAAACTACAATATCACACATGGTGCACAGCATGGGAGCAATATAGTGGGAGGTGAGAGGGGACTAGAGAGAGGAGGTTCAGAAAACCAGAGGATCAGCAGAGCTGGGGGTAACTACTAAGTGGGGGATCAGCAGAGTTGTAGGTTAATACTAAGCGGGGGATCAGCAGAGCTGAGGGTTAATACTGATAGAAGGATCAGCAGAGAGGGGGGTTACTACTGATAGAAGGATCAGCAGAGCTGGGGGTTACTACTGAGCGTTGGATCAGGAAAGCTGGGGATACTGAGTGGAGGATCAGCAGAGCTGGGGGTTACTACTGAGCGTTGGATCAGGAAAGCTGGGGATACTGAGTGGAGGATCAGCAGAGCTGGGGATTACTACTGAGCGGGGGATTAGCAAAGCTGGGGATACTACTGAGTGGAGCATCATTAGAGCTGGGAGTGCTACTGAGCTGGAGATCTGCTGAACACAGGGGTGCTAACAAGCTGGGATTTACTGGGCCCCTTTAAAACAAATAGAAAATCAACACACACGGGGAATTTGCCAAGCTTCATTAAAGCTTCAAAAAAACATCAAAAACACAAAAAAAGCATGTTGCAGCTGTGGGTACATCCTACGTGTTTTCATCCACCAGAGGGCACGCGCGCTGCTCGGCGGGGGACACGATGCGCGTGACCAACGGGCGCGATCGCTGCCGGCAACGAGCGATCGCATGCACGAGTGCCATTACGGGGATTTGTGTGTGTAAACACACAAATCCCTGTGCTGTCAGAGGAGAGCAGCCATATCGTTTCTTCCTACTAAGTAGGAAAAACTATACGGCTTCTCTCCTAGTTACTCACATCAACACACAGTTTGAACACACTGAGGGAACCCATTTAACCCCTTGATCGCCCCCTAGTGTTAAACCCTTCCCTGCCAGTGACATTTACATAGTAATCAGTGCATTTTTATAGCTCTGACGGCTGTATAAATGTCAGTGGTCCCAAAAAAGTGTTCAAAGTCTCCGATCTGAATGTCGCAGATAACCGCCATTACTAGTAAAAAAAAAATCAAATCATAAAAATGCCATAAATCTTTTCCATAGTTGGCAGACGCTATAACTTTTGCGCATACCAATCAATATACGCTTATTGCGATTTTTTTTAACCAAAAATATGTAGAAAAATATATATTGGCCTAAACTGATGAAGAAATGTATTTTTTTAAAAACTTTTGGGGATATTTATTATAGCAAAAAGTAAAAAATATTGTTTTTTTTCCCCCAAAATTGTTGCTTTTTTTTTGTTTATAGGGCAAAAAATAAAAACTGCAGAGGTGATGGAATTTCGTTTGGGTACAGTTTAGAACGACCGCGCAATTATCAGTTAAAGCGACGCAGTGCCAAATTGTAAAAAGTGCTCTGGTCAGGAAGGGGGTTACATTTTCCGGGGCTGAAGTGGTTAAAGTGGTTGTAAAGGCACAAGTTATTTATTACCTTCATGCATTTTATGTATGAAGGTAAAAAACCTTCTGTGTGCACTTACCTTAGCCCCCTCTCGGTCCAGCCATGTCCACGAGAACCTTAGATCTCCGAGGACTCGCTCTCCTGATTGGCTTTTGGCAACAATGGAAGCCATTGGCTCCTGCTGCTGTCAATCACAGCCACTGTGCCAATCAGGAGAAGAAGGGGGCGGAGCCGAGCCACAGCTCCATGTGTGAATGAACACACAGAATTGTGGCTCAAGAGCACACCTGCTTGGGTGCCCCCAGGGCTTGGGTGCCCCCAGAGCAAACTGATTGCTGTGGGGTCACCCGGCAGGAGGGAGGAGCCAGGAGCACTGGCGTGGGAGCCTAGAAGAGGAGGATCCGGGCTGCTCTGTGCAAAACCATTACAGAGTAGACATGTGCGATTAATTCGTACGAATTTTGTACGAAATACGAATTTCGGATCCAAATTCCTAACAAACATTCGTAATTGTTACGAAAAGTTAACAAACCTAAAAGTTAAAAACCCCAGGAAGTCAGGACAGCACAGGGATGGTGGGAGCCCCTCATAATGATAAATTCATCATAACGAACATTCGCAATTGTTACGAAAAGTTAACAAACCTAACGAAAATGTGTATTTTGTACGAACTTAAATTGAATTTCGGACACGAATTATGAAATACAAATTAATTCTAATACAAAACGGAACGAAACAAATTTATTGACGGCGCCCATGTCTATTACAGAACAGGTAAGTATAGCATGTTTATTATTTTAAAAAAAAGCAAAAAACAACAAGGCTTTAATATTGCTTTAAAGCGTAACTCCACTTTTGTTGAGGAAAAAAACCCCTCCCCCCTGGGTGATCTCTGTACATTGTAGGGATTGTAACAAACTTTGTAGCAGATACCTACCTTTTTTTATTCTAAAGAAATAGCTGTTTGTTCCTCTGTGCCCCTGTGCTGAGTGAGTATAATGGGAGTGGTTTCATAATTATCAACCAGCTGCTGCAGAATCAGGGCTCTAATGAGGAACGTTGCAGGGTCTGCATCCTTTTAGATGTTATTTCCTTTTGGGAGTATCTTACCAAAAATGACATTTTAGTTGTAGGGGGTGCCAAAAAACCTGACTTGTATCTTAGAAAATCAGTGAGCCAATCACGCAAGCAGGAAATGATATTTCTGGGGGTGTTCTGTATACATTCTGTGTACAGGACTCCTCCAGTTCGCCATATTGCATTGCACTTTACAGAAAATTACATTGGCTGCAGATTGAAAAGAAAAGGTTTTTTTTAATAACATTCAATTACAATATGACTTTTGTTGCAATAGTATATATATATATATGTTTTTTTTTTAATTTGCTATTTTTTTCCCCATGAAAGTGGAGTTACCCTTTAACGATAAGAAAAGCAAAATGGGAGAATGATGTACATTTGTAGAGGTTGTGGTCACCCAAGAGCACGGGAACACACAACCTTCCAAGTCCGGCAAAAAAATTAGCGAAAAAAGTGGCAGTCCATTTAACATGGTTTCCTATGGTACTAGTTCACATCTATGCGTTTTGTGGCCGGTGCGTTTTTGGAAAGGGTAAGGGACTTTTTTTCCTGCAATTTGCAGCTAATAGATTTCAATAGAGCTGCACCAGACACGCAAGTGGTGTGTTTGTGATGCGATTTTTGATGTGTTTTGCGGTTCTTATTCTACCACTGTATATATCTGGTTACTAAGCAGGGGGCCGGGAAGCCGGCCTCCGCGTCCTTAGCAACCGATGAGTCATCAGCTGTCAGCGGGGTTCCCTGCTAAAAGCTGAATGTAAAAAAAAAAAATTGCTGGCAAAAAAATTTTAAAAATTTGCGGAGGGTACCCCCACGCCAAAATAATAAAAAAAAATGGCGTGGGGTCCCCCCCAAAATCCATACCAGACCCTTATCTGAGCATGCCCCTCAGAAGGCCAGGAAAGGGAGGGGACAAGCGAGCGCCCCCCCCCCTCCTGAACCATAACAAGTTGCATACCCTCAACATGGGGGGGGGGGTACGGGTGCTTTGGGGCAGGGGGGGTTCTGCGCCCCCCACCCCAAAGTACCTTATCACCATGTTGATGGGGACAAGGGCCTCTTCCCGACAACCCTTGCCTGGTGGTAGTCGGGGGATGTGGGTGGGGGGCTTATCGGAATCTGGAAGCCCCCTTTAACAAGAGGACCCCTAGATCCCAAGTACATGGGTGGAGAAAAACCTGCCTCCATGCAGGATGAGGTGGTTGCTCTCAATGCCACGGGGGTCCCAATCTTGGGTCCTCTGCAAGGTTTTCAGGTGGTTGTATGAAAGGAGGGTTCAAAAGGAGACTGCAGAAAAGCCTATTGGTGGTCCAATCGGCAGAGGTGCCCGTAGTGGTATGTCTGAGGATAGGCCGGAGTCATGTGACTTGATGAGCATCAAATTTCTTTATTTCACCAAATAAAATGAATTTCGGTTGAATTTTTTGGGTTGGATTCAATGTGGTGATGTCATCTGGCCTGGTTCGGGATCTAGGAGCCACTATAATTGCATTTTTTTTTTTGGTTTCAGAGGTCTCCCCCCTCGGATATCTTTATTCCCTCTGGAAACTTGAAAACTTCTGGATGACATTGCACATCCCGCTGATCTGATTCTCTGTCAGGATTTATAAAACAGCTGGTATAGAACACAAATTATATGTTTGTACCATTTAATTATCTTGTATGGGTTCTCCATATTGTACGTTGTACTGTGTCTATTCATTGTGAACACTCCCTTGTTGGGAGATGCTGTCTAATTGCTGCATTTGATATGACCCTTTCAAAATTAAGAATGTTAAAAAAAGTGAGGGGAATCCCTGGTTGTTCCCCATTGGAAGACTTCTCGTTTATTCCTGTTCTGGTGACACCACAAATGTATTTTTTCACATTTGGTGATTATGGTAGACAACAAATAGAGAGGGTGAGTCTTCCTAATGGGGTCACAGACAGCAATAGAAAACATTGATCAGTGCTCTCTTTGGTTAGTGGTCAGTAGTAAGTGCCCCCTTACCTTGACGGCAAGTGCTGCCTTACATTGGTGGCCACTGGCCAGTGATGAGTGAACTTGTTCATTGGTTGCCATTGGTAAGGGACCTCTTTGGGGAGTGCTCTCTCAATTTGGTAGTTTTCAGTGATCCCTTTTATTGGTGGCCAGTGCCCTTTTACATTGGTGGTTGGGGGTGACCTTTTTCTTGGTGGTCATTAGTGAGTGCCCCCTTACATTGATGGTCAGTGGTGAGTGCCCCCTTACATTGGTGGTCAGTGGTGAGTGCCCCCCTTACATTGGTGGCCAGTGATGAGTGACCTTGTTCATTGGTTGCCATTGATAAGGGACCTTTTTCTTGGTGGTCTTTGGGGAGTGCTCTCTCAATTTGGTAGTTTTCAGTGATCCCTTTTATTGGTGGCCAGTGCCCTCCTACATTGGTGGTTGGGGGATGACCTTTTTCTTGGTGGTCATTAGTGAGTGCCCACCTTACATTGATGGTTAGTGGTGAATGCCCCCTTACATTGGTGGTCAGTGGTGAGTGCCCACCTTACATTGGTGGTTAGTGGTGAATGCCCCCTTACATTGATGGTCATTGGTGAGTGCCCCCTTTCACTGGTGGTCAATAGTGAGTGACCATTTTCTTGGTGGTCAGTGATGAGTGCCCCCTTACATTGTCGGTCAGTAGTAAGTGCTCTCTCAGGGTGGTGGTTAGTTTTCTGTGATTCCTATTATTGGTGGTCAGTACCCCCTTCAATTGGTGGTCAGTGGTGAGTGCCTCCTTACATTGATGGTCATTGGTGAGTGCCCCCTTTCATTGGTGGTCAATAGTGAGTGATCATTTTCTTGGTGGTCAGTGGTGAGTGCCCCCTTACATTGGTGGTGAGTGCCCCTTACATTGCCGGTCAGTGGTAAGTGCTCTCTCAGTGTGGTGGTTAGTTTTCAGTGATCCCTTTTTATTGGTGGTCAGTACCCCCTTCAATTGGTGGTCAGTGGTTAGTGCCTCCTTATATTGATGGTCATTGGTGAGTGTCCCCTTTCATTGGTGGTCAATAGTGAGTGACCATTTTCTTGGTGGTCAGTGGTGAGTGCCCCCTTACATTGTTGGCCAGTGGTGAGTGACCTTGTTCATTGGTTGCCATTGGTAAGGGACCTTTTTCTTGGTGGTCTTTGGGGGTGCTCTCTCAATTTGGTAGTTTTCAGTGATCCCTTTTTTTGGTGGTCAGTGCCCTCTTATATTGGTGGTTGGGGGTGACCTTTTTCTTGGTGGTCATTAGTGAGTGCCCCCTTACACTGATGGTTAGTGGTGAATTCCCCCTTACATTAGTGGTCAGTGGTGAGTGCCCACCTTACATTGGTGGTTAGTGGTGAATTCCCCCTTACATCGATGGTCATTGGTGAGTGCCCCCTTTCATTGGTGGTCAATAGTGAGTGACCATTTTCTTGGTGGTCAGTGGTGAGTGCCCCCTTAAATTGGTGGTCAATGGTGAGGAACCTTTTTTCAGTGGTTATTGATGATTGCCCTTTTACATTGGTGGTTGGTGGTGAGCGCTCTCTGTGTGGTGATCAGTTTTCAGTGATCCATATTATTGGTGATCAGTGGCGAAGGTTAGTGAACGCTCCATAAAATACAGATATTGTACTTATGTAACAGAGTAGTGCCACAGGTCCCACTGCACTGCACCCACCTCCTTGGCTCTGAACTATGCAGGATATCACTTTGCCCACCTAGGACTGCATAGAGATTTCACTATGGACTTGAGGTTTGGTTTTTTACATGTGATATCTCATTGTGTAAACATGCACAACACTATTTTGCATTAATACTCATTTCTTTGTGCTCTAAAACATACATTCCAGGATCCAAAAACATTGATTTTTTATTTTTTGTATTGCTGCAGTGCCACAATCTCTCCGGGCTCCATAGAAATAGGGACTCTTTTCTCCCGGACAATATGGATCCACTACCAAGAAAACCCATTGACTCAACCTTAAAAAATAAACACTAATATGCTGGAAGGCTTATGCTGCCCATACACTATACAAAAAAATCGGTCACTTGAACGTTTTTGAGCCGAAAAAACGAAGGACAAGTTTGGAAATTTTCTGCCGAACGAACGATAAATTGAAAGGTTAAAATGTTTCCCGTCCGAACTGTCTGCACTAGGTATATGTAAAAAAAAAATCGCACAAAAAATGTATTTATGTACACTGAACGATTTATCGGTCATTACATGATGGCACCATCGTTTGCGTTCACGGCCGAACGTTCGTTTTTCGAAAATGGGTTTGGCCGATTTTGATGTGATGCGATTTTTGATGTGTTTTGCGGTTCTTATTTTACCACGTTATATATCTGGTTACTAAGCAGGGGGCCGGGAAGCCGGCCGCGACGTCCTTAGCAACCGATGAGTCATCAGCTGTCAGCGGGGTTCCCTGCTGAAAGCTGAATTAAAAAAAAAAAAACGGCGTGGGGACCACCCCCCAGGTCCATATAAGGCCCTTTGGGTCTAGTATGGTTGCGGAGGGGACAAGCGAGCGTCCCCCCCCCTGAACCATACCAGGCCGCATGCCCTCAACATGGGGGGTATGGGTGCTTTGGGGCGGGGGGGGGGCTCTGCGCCCCCCCCCCCCACCCCAAAGCACCCTGTCCCCATGTTGATGGGGACAAGGGCCTCTTCCCAAAAACCCTTGCCCAGTGGTTGTCGGGGTCTGGAAGCCCCCTTTAACAAGGGGACCCCCAGATCCCGGCCCCCCACCCTATGCGAAATTTACATTCACCTAAAAAGCAGTGAAAAGTAAAAAAAATCAAGAGCCAGTTTTTGATAATTCCTTTAATAATAAAATGGCTCTGAGCCGCCGTCTCTCCCGGTGCCCTCACCTTCTTCCGCCGCCGTTTTCTTTCCGAGCTGGCAATCTCCCGGTGTTGTCATCTTCTTCCTCCTCCTCGTGTCGTCGCCGCCGTCTTTTCTTCTTCTTCCTCACTGTCACTGGTCACCCGTTAAAAAAAAAAAAAAAAGAAAAGCTGGTCTCGTCACGAAGCTGTCTTCCTTCGTTCTTATGTTCCTGGCTGTCCAGTGCCTCTTATATATAGGCATGGGGCGTGGCCATCCAATGACGTCGCCAGGAGAGCCCACCCCTTGTGACATGTGACTTCACAAGGGGCGGACTCTCTCCGTGCGAACCTCCAGGCGGTCACGCCGTTTTTTTCGCAAATTTTTTTGCCAGCAAAATTTTTTTTTTTTTTTAAATTCTAATCTTTGCATTATTCTGCCAATGACTGCTCTGTGTTCACAGATTGCGGGGGGGGGGGGGGGGGGCTGGTTCCCTCATATCATGGAAAGCCTAAGCTGGCAACACATTATACAATTTTCTTATTCAATTTCCTTTAGATTTACCCTCAAATATTTAGTCCAAGGGCCTGCCTGATTGCATACAAATTGAAAGGGTTTAGGTTTGACCTCATATTATATGGTTTTGGTAAATCTAAATGAAAATTGTATAATGTTTGGCCACCTTTAGACTTGTTAGACCTAAAGGCTCTCCTCCACCATCTGCTGGACATCCCTCTGCACTGCAGCACAGTCATACTGCCAGCTCCACACCTGCTCCAAATCAACAGGCTTGGTGAGATCAGTGCAGTCAACATGAACCTTCATCTGTGAACAGTGTTCAAAGTGAATGTCTCCAAGCCTTGGTGGGGGGGGGCAGCAGTCTTATTTTTGGAGACCAAGCACAGGAAGCACCCTTACACAGCAGGTTCACCCCTAACAAAGGATGAGGAGGCGAGATGTGCAGCTGGAAAGAAGAACTATACTGCCCACTTGCCCAGGACCATGTGGCTGCACCTTGAGAATTACTGGCGCATCCAGAGGCCGGAGACTGAGCCATTGTTGCTTGTGAGTATTCTGAAGAGACCAACTTCGATTGCTACCTGTGAGTAAGGATGAGCTCAGGCGTGTTCGCATGCTGCACGTGCCGAGCCCGCCAGGAAGTCAGCACTGCGCTGCGCTAATCACAAGGAGTGTCCCGATGTGCGGCTGCAGAGATCGGGAAATGTCTCACTGCCTGTGATTAGCACAGCGCTGTGCCGACTTCCTGGCGGGCTCGGCACGTGCAGCATGCCGAACACGCCGGAGCTCATCTTTACCTGTGAGTAAGGATGAGCTCAGGCGTGTTCGCAAACAGCACGTGCAGAGCCCGCCAGGAAGTCAGCACTGCACAGCGCTAATCGCAAGCTGTGAGACATTTCCTGATCTGTGCAGCCGCGTATCATGACAATGTCTCACTGCTTGTGATTAAGGATGAGCTCCGGCGTGTTCGCACAGCTCACGTGCAGAGCCCGCCAGGAAGTCGGCACTGCGCTAATCACAGGCAGTGAGACATTTCCTGATCTCTGCAGCAGCACATCGGGACAACGTCTCACTGCTTTTGATTAGCGCAGCGCAGTTGCCGACTTCCTGGCGGGCTCTGCACGTGGGCTGTGCAAACACGCCGGAGCTCATCCTTACTTGTGATTAGTGCAGTACCGACTTCCTGGCGGGCTCTGCACGTGGGCTGTGCAAACACGCCGGAGCTCATCCTTACTTGTGATTAGCGCAGTGCCGACTTCCTGGCGGGCTCTGCACGTGGGCTGTGCGAACACGTTGGAGCTCATCTTTACTTGTGATTAGCGCAGTGCCGACTTCCTGGCGGGCTCTGCACGTGGGCTGTGCGAACACGCCTGAGTTCATTCTTACCTGTGAGTACTCCACACACTACATAGGCACCCTCCAGGCACTACACAGCGGCCTCAAAGTATTGAGAGCAACATAGATTGAGGGAGATTTACTAATGCTGGCCATACACTATACAACAGAAATCATTCAACCCCATTTTCGAAAAAAAAACAAAGAAAACCAAAAACGTTCGGCCGTGAGAGCAAACGATAGTGCCATCGTGTAATGACCGATAAATCATTCAATGGACATAAATGAATCCATTTTCTGTTTGTTTTTTCACATATGCAAACAGTTCGGACAGGAAACATATTAACCTTTCAATTTATCATTCGTTCGGCAGAAAATTTCCAAACTTGTCCTTTTTTTTTTTTCGGCTCAAATACGTCCCAACCGATTACTGATTTTGTGCCCATTAGCTAGCTGAAAAACGAACGAACTGCCTAAATGACCGAATTTCGGACGATTGTTTTGTATAGTGTATGGCCAGTAAGGATGAGCCCCAGCGTGTTCGGCATGCTGCACGTGCAGAGCCCGCCAGGAAGTCGGCAATGCGCTGCGCTAATCACAGGCAGTGAGACATTTCAGGATCTCTGCGGCTGCACATCGAGAAATGTCTCACTGCTTGTGATTAGCGCTGCGCAGTGCCGACTTCCTGGTGGGCTCTGCACGTGCAGCATGCGAACACGCCCAAGCTCATCCTTAATGGCCAGCTTTAAACTAGAGAGTGCAAAATCTGGTGCAGCTCTGAAACCAAATCGGCTTCCAGGTTTTATTTTCAAAGGTTAAAGTGGTTGTAAAGGCAGAAGGTTTTTTTTTACCTTCACGCATTCTATGCATTAAAGAGGAAGTAAACTTGGCTTTCTTTTCTTACTTGCAAAGTAAAGGCATAATGTGCTAGTATGCATCGCATGCTAGCACATTATGTGACACTTGCCTACATACGAAGCCCTCGTCGTCCCCGCTGGAGGCCGCTTCCATCTTCACCCGTCTTCCTTTCCGGGTTCGCGGGCTGTGTGATTGGCCGAAGCTGCGTGACGTCACGTGCACGCCGCCCGGTCACGGCACGGGGCTCTGAAGAAACTGCTCAGCACAGAGCACTTCCTGTTCATTTACTGTCCAGTGCATTTGAGGCTGCAGAGAAAGGCATGTGTCTTTGAGCTTTGGGGTGCGCACCTATGGAGACTGCTATTGGCTACTCTGGATAGCGAGATGATTGCAACCCTATTTACCACCAGCTTTAGGGAGGAGAGTTCAGGAGATGAGGCGTGATCCCTCGCTGGGACTTTGAGAGGTCAACTAAGTCTCCAGAGTGCTAAGAGGTTTATTGGCAAACCTTGTCTGTACTTTATTCGCTCTGGTTGCAATTCCTTTGCCTATCGTTGGATTCTGTCACTGAGGGCAGAACGTTTCCTGTTGGATTAAAAATCTCTCCAGTTGAGGAGGGTGCATTCTTAAAGTGTCACTAAACCCACATCATAAAAAATGATCAATAAAAGTGATATTACATACTGTTCATACTCACTCAGTCACTATGAGATTCCTATTCTGTAAAAAAAAACAAAAACCTGGTTGATCCTACTCCTCTCTATCTCACCCTTTCTGACCATGTCCCCAGTGCAGCTAGGGATTTTGCAGAGCAGTGGTGGCAGCTCTGCACATGCTCAGTTTTCAGTGAGATTCTATGCTGAGCATTTCCTCCCTATCACATCTGACTGAGCAGCCCACGTCCCACTAACCAGCTAAACACAATATTACATGTAGATTAACAGAGGCTTCACCTACCTCTTATTCTAGCAGGGGGGGCGTGACACAGCCTGTGACCGGCAGAAATCTGAACACACACCATGTTATTGCCACAAAATAATAAAGTTTTAATTTCAAATATATATTTGACCATATAAAACAGTTTAATAATTATTTATTTTACTCTGTATTCTGAAGGCAGAGCACTAGTAGCTCCTCCTGCTTATGTTTCCCTGCAGACAGGCTGGGAGAGAGCTGGGTCATGTGACTGCTGGATATCCATTAGGAAAAAGGTACTTCTTAGATGTTTTTATTTTTTTATTAAAATAATTACCGTGTATACTCGAGTATAAGTCAACCCGAATATAAGCCGAGGCACCTAATTTTACCACAAAAAACTGGGAAAACTTATTGACTCGAGTATAAGCCTAGGGTGAGAAATGCACAGCAACTGTAAGTGGAAAAGAGGGTCAACAATGCCCATTTGCAGCCTCACTGTGCCCATTTGCAGCCATAGGTCCCCCGAACTTCAAACTCGGTAGTTAAGGGTTCCTAGATGCCCCCTAGCTGCAGCCAAAATTTGGGGTCTCTAGACCCAAAGGGTCCCGAAATGACATTGCTGCAGATGGACACAGTTGACCGACTTTGGGGCCCCATATCTCGGGGGCCACTTGGTGCTAGGAACCCCAAATTTGGTGTGCAAACCCAGTGGAACCAGCACTACAACATATCCAGTGGGGGTTCTTAGAACCAAGTGGCCCCCGAGATATGGGGCCCCAAAGTCAGTTCAGAAAATATCAAGCACTTTTCTGCAGCAGAGAATGACATTTTCCAAACTGACTTTGGGGCCCTGTGTCTCGGGGCCACTTGGTGCTAGGAACCCTAGCTTTGGATATGTTGTAGTGCTAGTTCCTCTGGGTTTGCAAATTTAGGGTTCCTAGCACCAAGTGGCCCCGAGATACTGTGCCCCAAATTCGGTTTGGAAAATGTCATTCTCTGCTGCAGAAAAGTGCTTGACTCGAGTATAAGCCGAGGGGGGCATTTTCACCACAAAAAATGTGCTGAAAAACTCGGCTTATACTCGAGTATATATGGTACAGTGCCGTCATCCACATACAGAAATAGAAGGGACAATGACAATTAAATAGTGTGTGTTTAGTATCACTTTTTAAGGGCCCCAATTCCAGCGAACTCTACGCTGGCCAGTGGTTCGGGAAGGAAGAGATATCTTGCTCATCTGTAGAGTGTTCTTGCAGTATGTAGTATTTGTAAACGGTGTTCTCTAGAGCTGCCTAGTTACATTAAAACCCTCTATTTGCTGTGCTTAGCATGACAATATCTATACCAGAGAGCGTTACTGTTTGTCATTGTAAATTTAAATGTGGATTCTATCAGGCAGTGTTTGCTCAATAAATTGATCACAGACCCAACATGTGTCAGGGAGTGCAGAAGCTATCAAACCAAGTCACCCTCTTGAGAAAAGAAGAACCCAACCTGCCCCCCCGAGACGGACATGAATGTGGGGAACATCAGCAACAAACCCCCCCCTCCACAGTAGTGTTCTCTGTCCACCCCCCATAGCAGTGTCCTCTGTCGCCTTCACATTCCCCTCCAACTGTGTCATCTGCCCTCTACCCCCCCCCCCACACACAGTAGTGTCCGGTACCCCCCCCCCCAACACATTGTCCTGTACCCTCTTTACATCACCCCCCCCCCCACTTTAGTGTCCACCGCTCCGCATAGCAGTGTCCTCTGCCCCCCCCCCCCACAGTATTTTTCTGTACCACCAAAACAGTGACCTCTACCCCTTCACATCACCCCCCCTTCCCCCAAAACAGTGTCCTCTGTCCCTTCACATTTTCCCCTCCCCCCTCCAAACACACACAGTGCTGTGTAGGTAGCACTCTTCTACCTGACAGGGTGTGTACAGCAGAACGGTGCTGGTAGAGGGTAGGAGCTACCTCTGTTAACTTTTAATAACAAGCTGGTGGTTGGTTGCTAGGGCTGCCTATCTAGGGTTGTCCTAGCAACCAATCACCTGATGGTAAACTGAAAAGGTTAGCTGAGGCAGCTCTCGCCCCCACCCTCCATCCAGCACTATGCTGCCTCCTGCTCTCCGCTCTGCAGTGGACATGAGAGCGGCAAAAGCTGGGGGAAAGCAAAGGCGTGTTCACGATCTACCTGTCGGCCCCCCACGGTCAACTTTTAGATCATGATCGATGACATGCTAACGCCCAGGTCAGCGATTTGCAATTCCTTTTTCTTTTGAGACTCCTTTCTGATCATTCTCCAAGAGAGGGTTATTCTAAAGCTAGACACCATGTACCCTCCCAAAGCATCTTCAGCATTTCATAGATCACAAGAGGTGAATCCAACTTGCAATGTCCCAAAGAACATTTTAAGATTCCTACATGTCCGAAGCTGCCCCCTGAAATATTTAGAATTTAGAAAGCAATTTAGAAGGTCTGGTCATCTTGTAGATCTATTTAGTGGCCCAAATAAAAGGTTAAAAGCCTCAAAGAGTTCCATTGCCACATGGCAAGACAAGTAATCCTTTATACGCATAAGAGCATGGGTGTCCGGAATCAGCAGCAGGCATGGCCAGATCTGCGTGGCTACACTTAGTATTTGAGGCCAGACTATATATACTGAAGGAAATTCATTAATTGAAAAACAAGACATCCAAATACCAGCAAACGGGAAACTTCAAATGTGAACATACAAGGGAACCACAACCATATAACTAAAATGCCTAACAGGAAGCCGAACTACAAACTAACTATATACAATAAGTACAAAAATTGGGAACACGGATAAACAAGGTAGACTGGCGAGGCAGGGAACAGATGGGAAGGGTTAACCAGGACTAGGATCAAGTACAAAGGGAGCAGAAATAAGGCAGCAGGGTCTAAGATGCAGGGCAAGATCAGGAGCAGGATAAACAGCACACATCTACCTATCAGCAAGCAAAGCAAAATACTGGAGCAAGGTCTATCAGCAGAAGAGGGACTAAGTATCCTCCCAGCAGCCAGCATCAGGTGGAGACAGATTATTAGGATCTGCTGGAAGACAATGTTCTGTTCTGGGAAGCACAGGGCCACCTAAGCCCTGATAGTGGGTCATCAACCTTTTAGCTTAAATAAAAGCACATTCCACAAGATTAGTAGCAGTGTCATGGGCAGAAAGGGCAGGAGCTTCATGGTTCGAAATCTGTAAAGCTGTGGTTTGGTCCACAAACTAAGGTTATGGGAAACTCTACTGAGTGGAACTTTTATCCAAAAAGATTGGACCTTCAGAAGAAAAGATTTACAATCAAAGAACCAAGGTTCCTTGGTCATAATCTCAGATCTCTCACCTGGGAGATAATTAGGGAAAACCGCTGTAGGACTTACCTATAACCATATTTTCAAGATTCTTCCAGGACCGCGTTTTGTAACCCACGCATGGTTTGCCTAACTTCATGGTCGGTTTCCTCTCGTGTACATTGGTGACCATTCTTAACTTTATGATAACTGAGCACAAGGAGGTTGGGAAGAGCTTTTAATCTTGATTTGTTTTTTGTTTCCCATTTGAAGGTGGAACAAATCATCTCTCAGGTAGCAATCTCGGAAGATTCTTGGAAATACTGTTACAGCTTTTTTTGTGCATTTGTTGCAACAGTAGATGTTGGTGACAGGGTTTCCAATTCTTTTAGCAAGGCACTAAGGCTTGCTTCACACTAGTGCAATGCCAGAACCCTGCGAATCTAGTGCGGGTTCCCGCATCGCACCTGAATCGCACAGTGGTTCACACTGAGATCTGAGAACCTCCTGCGGGTGTTAATGTAAAGCTAACGACACCCGCAGCAGTGCCGTTATAAGTTACCCAGTATATGTTGAGTGAACATTTATTGCATACATAAAAACCATAGTGGTGTGGCACCTGTTTTTAGAGGAGTAACATTGGAGCAGGAGAACATTACCCAAATAAGATAGGTAACCTCAGACAGTTAGGGTCAGCTCACGAGAGGCTAAACTAATTCTAATAGAGGAGGGCGTCTCTAATGCATAGGCGTCATCCACTACGAAATCCATGGTGGTTTCCACCTGCCACTTCGACCAAATTCTGTCACATTTGCTAGAACACCCCCTAATAAGATGAGTATCTTTTTACAGCAGTAGGTTAACATTCCCTCGTTGTTTCCATAGAGAAAGGAAAGGGGGGGGGTTCTTCTAGGTCATAGTAATAGCTTTCCTGACATAAAACGGAAGGAACCTGATCATGGGCTTTTCCTGCCAACAAAGGGTCCAAGTCTTCCACTAGACCCAACAAACAAGTTCTTATGGATGGCATAAAAGAGGTGCTTGGTACAGTATCAAAAACGGAGCCCACCTCCTCCCCATAGTAGGTAATTGCAGGACATGTCCAAAAAATATATAAAAAGAATGCTTGCATCTCCAACAGTCATTCTTAACCTTTTCAACACTAATAAAACCTTAAAAACAACTTTCAAGTCTTAGTGAACACCTGCTAAAAATGACTATCTACAACTCATTCTACATTACTGTGATGGTCAGTGGGAGGAAGGCTCCCTGCATTGGCTGTCAGCGGGAGGAAGGCTCCTTGCATTAGCTGTCAGTGGGAGGAAGGCTCCTTGCATTGGCGGTCAGCGGGAGGAAGGCTCCTTGCATTGGCGGTCAGCGGGAGGAAGGCTCCTTGCATTGGCGGTCAGCGGGAGGAAGGCTCCTTGCATTGGCGGTCAGCGGGAGGAAGGCTCCTTGCATTGGCGGTCAGCAGGAGGAAGGCTCCTTGCATTGGCGGTCAGCAGGAGGAAGGCTCCTTGCATTGGCGGTCAGCGGGAGGAAGGCTCCTTGCATTGGCGGTCAGCGGGAGGAAGGCTCCTTGCATTGGCGGTCAGCGGGAGGAAGGCTCCTTGCATTGGCAGTCAGCGGGAGGAAGGCTCCTTGCATTGGCGGTCAGCGGGAGGAAGGCTCCTTGCATTGGCGGTCAGCGGGAAGAAGGCTCCTTGCATTGGCGGTCAGCGGGAGGAAGGCTCCTTGCATTGGCGGTCAGTGGGAGCAAGGCTCCTTGCGTTGGCAGTCAGTGGGAGGAAGGCTCCTTGCATTGACTGTCAGCGGGAGGAAGGCTCCTTGCATTGGCGGTCAGCGGGAGGAAGGCTCCTTGCATTGGGGGTCAGCGGGAGGAAGGCTCCTTGCATTGGGGGTCAGCGGGAGGAAGGCTCCTTGCATTGGCGGTCAGCGGGAGGAAGGCTCCTTGCATTGGCGGTCAGCGGGAGGAAGGCTCCTTGCATTGGCGGTCAGCGGGAAGAAGGCTCCTTGCATTGGCGGTCAGCGGGAGGAAGGCTCCTTGCATTGGCGGTCAGTGGGAGCAAGGCTCCTTGCGTTGGCAGTCAGTGGGAGGAAGGCTCCTTGCATTGACTGTCAGCGGGAGGAAGGCTCCTTGCATTGGCGGTCAGCGGGAGGAAGGCTCCTTGCATTGGGGGTCAGCGGGAGGAAGGCTCCTTGCATTGGGGGTCAGCGGGAGGAAGGCTCCTTGCATTGTCGGTCAGCGGGAGGAAGGCTCCTTGCATTGGCGGTCAGCGGGAGGAAGGCTCCTTGCCTTGGGGGTCAGCGGGAGGAAGGCTCCTTGCCTTGGGGGTCAGCGGGAGGAAGGCTCCTTGCCTTGGGGGTCAGCGGGAGGAAGGCTCCTTGCATTGGGGGTCAGCGGGAGGAAGGCTCCTTGCATTGGGGGTCAGCGGGAGGAAGGCTCCTTGCATTGGCAGTCAGTGGGAGGAATTACCCCCTTACAGATAGCTAAAAAAATCACTACTACTTTCTGTTCTCAAACTTATCCAATAAAATCAAATTTCTTCGTACATTTAGGCCAAAAGTCTATTCTGCTATATGTCTGGTAAAAAAAAAAAAATCCCAATAAGTGTATTTTAATTGGTTTGTGTGAAAGTTATAGCGTCCTATAGCAAACTATGGGATATATATTTGAAATTTATCAATCCTGATATACTGACAGCCTATTTCATGTCTTGAGGCCCTTAAAATGCCAGGACAGTACAAATCCCCCCCCCCCCCCCCCCCCCTGAATGTCCCCTTTTTGGAAATCGGACCGTCTGAGTCATTTAGTTAAAGGCATGATGAGCTCATTGCAGTTGTGTTTTTTTTCTTTTTTTTGTCACAATTTTTTGGAAAATGAAGAAATGTAATAAAATTATTATTATTATTTTTTTTCACTTCCTGTCACCAGTACAGTACAGCATCATATGACTGGTGTGACCGTGATCAGGGATACTGACTGGTGACAGTATGTTTAGAAATAATTGTTTTTTGTTTTTTTTAATTTAATTTTTGAAACCTTTTTTTTTCTTTTATCCTGTAGCTCTTGAATCAGGGATTTCTTCTTCTTCCCCCTTCCCTTTTTTTTTTTTTTTACATCCGTCATCAGAGTAGCTCTCGGATCAGGGTTTTAAAAAAAAAAAAAAAAATGTTTTTAAAGTAGAGGTTTTCTTAATTACGGTAATTTTCAAAAAAATAGTTCAAAAAGCACAAGCTGGTGCAACACCCCCCGATCATCTCCTGCTGTGAACAGGAAGACCTCAGCGCTGTCCCTTTCCAGCAGGAGATTGGAAACATTACTATGATGCCACCAGCAGCGCGGTTTGCAGATTGTTATTTAACGAAGAAGAGATTGATTGCTCCCGGCAGGAAAGGCACATACTGTAGTTGTTTCCAGCAAGCGCCATAATCTCAGGTTGTCAACAGCCATTACAACTTCACACCCTTTCACGTCAGAACGGCAGTCCCGCTGCAGTAATCCACCACCTACTGTACCAAAGGGGGTTAAAGGCGTCGCAGTGCATGGCTGGCGGTCTGTCATGGCGTGTAGTCTTTCCGGCGGTGACATCATTTCCATGGTTACAAAACTCCCGGAGATAATAGAAAATAAGTGGCACCAAGCATATACGATAATAAAAAACATTTAGAATTTATGTCAGAAGCTTCGGTAAGCTCGTCTAAAGGCAATCTCTGGAGAGACTAAGGGTTATTATCTGGCGCGTTTTCCGTACCCTTCATATTTGATATGCTTTGTCAGCTCAATGTAATATCCAAAGAGTAATGAAAACCACAAAAGGATTAGTGTGACTTTTTTTTTTTCTTTCTATCTTTGACAGAATCGTGGTTCTTATGAAAAGGCATTTGGGAACCCGAGAGGTGCAAACAGTTAGCAGCAAGGTATAGTAATTGAATGGATAGAATTTGCCGCTTTTCGATTCTTTTTTTTTTTTATTCTATTTATTGCACTGCTGCAAAAGAAAAAAAAAAACGCATCCAGGCGTTTTACGAGGGCAATTGTGTCTTTTTTTTTTTGCTCTTCCTCTCGCTGGCAGTACCGTGTGAAATTGCTGTCAAAGCAGATCAAGATGTTGACATGCAATCTCTCGGGTCAATCCTGTTAGAATTCTGGTGGCAACTCCGTGTATCATCCGCTAGTGACAGAAAATCCGAAATGGAATGGGGGGGGAGGAGGGAGAGAAAGCGATCAGTATGGAGCTAATCGTCTTATTTCGTTGGATAAACCCCACGAACTTTGAATTTCTCAGTTTTTAGGACATGCATAGGCTTAATAGCTGAGAAAACTTAGCAATGTGTAGACAACCTGGGAGAAGATCCTGAAACCCATTTATATAATTCATTTCTAATCCGGCCTCTGCTGCAGCGGAATTATTGTCGCAGAAAGCGAGCGCTTATTAAAGACGAAGCTGGATTTTGGTTTAAAAACAGAAATGGAATTTTGCCAGCAGGACTTGGTATGGAAGCAGCAATAAAGTACAGATATATACACACTGTAAAGAATTGTATGTGAATAGATATTCCTATTTCAGTTTTGATCCTGCTGCTTATTGGACCATAAGTTGGCAGTGTGGCAATAATGGTAATTTTCCATTGGGAAGTCTGAAGGCACAAATGTAACACAGGAACCTGGAAACTGATGGTGTCACTTACCTGGCCATAGAGCAGCTTTTCCCAACTGTTTTAACATGGAGGAACCCTTGAAATAGCTTTCATGTCTCAGGGGGACCCTTGCTAATTTGAGGACAGTATTAAAAGTAATGCAAAAGGGGGCATAACTTTTTTGTCGACTTGCATAGGTTGTTCAAAATTCACATGTTGGTAGAGTAACTCTTTCTCTGTAGCAGTGGTCTCCAAATTGCGGCCCAGGAGCCAGATGTGGCCCATTACTTGCCTTTATCTGGTCCTTGGGGCAGTAGTCAACCAAATGACACCAATGGTGGTGCACCATTCCCCTTACTGATACTATTAATGGGGCACTATTCTTGACATTGATACCAATAACACTATTCGTCCCTTCAAAACCCATGGTGGGGCACTGATGCTGGGGCATTTTTTTACTCCCTAAGTGTTGCCCCTCTAAAGCCTGAAGGACAGTAAACTGGTCCTTTTCTTAGAAAGTTTGGAGACTCCTGCTCTATAGTAACTGTTGTTCTTCTCCTCGTTCTTCTTCTTCTCCTCCTTCTTCTCCTCGTTCTTCTTCTTCTTCTCCTCGTTCTTCTTCTTCTTCTTCTTCTTCTCCTCGTTCTTCTTCTTCTTCTTCTTCTTCTCCTCGTTCTTCTTCTTCTTCTCCTCGTTCTTCTTCTTCTTCTCCTCGTTCTTCTTCTTCTTCTCCTCGTTCTTCTTCTTCTTCTTCTTCTTCTCCTCGTTCTTCTTCTTCTTCTCCTCGTTCTTCTTCTTCTTCTCCTCGTTCTTCTTCTTCTTCTCCTCGTTCTTCTTCTTCTTCTCCTCGTTCTTCTTCTTCTTCTTCTCCTCGTTCTTCTTCTTCTTCTTCTCCTCGTTCTTCTTCTTCTTCTCCTCGTTCTTCTTCTTCTCCTCGTTCTTCTTCTTCTCCTCGTTCTTCTTTCCAAGCAGAAGCAACATTCCATCATTGAGTTCTTGATGGAGGGGGGCAGGCTGTCCGACATCCACAGAAGGCTACAGAATGATTATGGAGATGACACCATTGATTGAGCAATGTCTTGCCAGACTCTTGTTAATGGTGTCATCTCCATAAACATTCTGTAGCCTTCTGTTAATGTCGGACAGCCTGCACCCCTCCTTCTCCAAGAACTCAATGACAGAACGTTGCTTCTGCTTGGAATCCATTATTTACCTGCAATGATAGCTCTACTATCATCTACTGACACCAATGATGGGCACCATTCCTCCCAATGACGCCCATCAATGGGGCACTATTCCTGCCACTAATACCAACAATAGTACCAACATTAGAAATAAAGATGATATATCTGCGCTAAATGATAGATGACTTAAACGATGTGAAAAATTGTCAATTAAAGTGGTGTTCCGACCAAAATTATACTTTTTAAATAAAAATACCCCTATAATACACAAGCTTAATGTATTCTAGTAAAGTTAGTCTGTATGCTAAGGTCTGTTTTGTTAGTTTATAGCAGTAGTTTATTATTTTATACATTTACAGCAGGCCGTG
Source organism: Lithobates clamitans (assembly GCA_037952925.1). NCBI lineage: Eukaryota > Metazoa > Chordata > Amphibia > Anura > Ranidae > Lithobates > Lithobates clamitans. The sequence goes on along the minus strand of JBBGZY010001762.1, from coordinate 480,823 downwards.
GCCATCTTTAGTGTGGGCATCTGAAGCCAGACTGTATTTCTTCCTGGATCCCATCCTTGCAGATCTCGCACATGCTCAGCACAGCACAAGCAGTGTAATAGGTTTCAGGTCAGGTTTCCATAGCAACGGCAGTTTCAGAGGAAGTTGGCGCCCCTTCCCAGAAGGCATTGCAAACAGGAAATCATGCGATGGGCCGCGGCCATGGAGGAGGAAGTGAAAAATGAATACAGCAGATATACAGTAGGTGCTGAGAAAAAAAATATCCAATTTGTTTACAGTGCACAGTTTAGTGAGGGATGCTGAAGAGTTGTAAAAGTGGGTGAAACTCCACTTTAATGACCTGCAGCTAAGCACTATAACCCAGATCCAGGGCACAAAATAAAAATACAAAAAAAATGAAGTGCAGCGCTAGGTATAAACACAAGATGATCCTGTACGGAAAAGCATATATGGAAGTAAATATATCACTGTATTATTAAAGTGCAATATGACCATAAATATTAAATAGCATAAATTCAAATAAAGTGCAACTATACAGTGCACATATGAATTGTATTATACGCAACCAAAATATTTAGTTTAATGCGGTCCCATGCGACAAAAGCAAGGTGAATACAAAGTCGCACAAAAGTGCAAACAATATGCAAATTGTAAAATGCAACACTAAGTTTGAGCACAAAAAGACTCTGTGCATAAAAACGTATATGTGAAGAAAATGTAACACAATAATGAATGTGTAATGTAACCATAATCTTACTGTAAGTAGCATAAATTCAAAATAAAGTGCAACTATACAGTGCAAATGTGATTGATTGTATTTTATATACAACAAAAATATTTAATTTAGTGCAGTCCCATGCCACAATGCAGAACGAAAACAAATTCGCATGACATTGGGTCATTGTCATGCTGGAATACCCATCCACGACCCATTTTCAATGCCCTGGCTGAGGGAAGGAGGTTCTCCCCCAAGATTTGACAGCACATGGCCCGTCCATCGTCCCTCTGATGCGGTGAAGTTGTCCTCTCCCCTTAGCAGAAAAACACCCCCAAAGCATAATGTTTCCACCTCCATGTATGACGGTGAGGATGGTGTTCTTGGGGTCATAGGCAGCATTCCTCCTCCTCCTCCTCCTCCTCAGTTGAGTTCATGCCAAAGAGCTCGCTTTTGTTCATATCTGACCACAACTCTTTCCCCCAGTTCTCCTCTGACTCATTCAGATGTTCATTAGCAAACTTCAGACGGACCTGTACATGTGCTTTTTTTGAGCAGGGGGACCTTGCGGACGCTTCAGTATTTCAGTCTTTCACGGAGTAGTGTGTTACCAATTGTTTTCTTGGTGTCTATGGTCCCAGCTGAGATCATTGACAAGATTCTCCTGTGTAGTTCTGGGCTGATTCCTCACCGTTCTCATGATCACTGAAAATCCACGAAGTGAGAACTTGCATGGAGCCCCAAACCGATTGACAGTTATTTTGTGTTTCTTCCATTTGCGAATAATCGTACCAACTGTTGTCACCCTCTTACCAAGCTGATTGGCGATGGGCTTGTAGCCCATTCCAGCCTTGTGTAGTTCTACAATCTTGTCTCTGACATCCTTGGACAGCTCTTTGGTCTTGGCCATGGTGGAGAGATTGGAATCTGATTGCTTCTGTGGACAGGTGTCTTTTATACAGGTAACAAGCTGAGATTAGGAGCACTGCCTTTAAGAGAGTGCTCCTAATCTCAGCTCATTACCTGTATAGAAGACACCTGGGAGACAGAAATCTTGCTGATTTGATAGGGGATCAAATACTTATTTCACTCATTAAAAATGCAAATCTATTTTATAACTTTTCTGAAATGCGTTTTTCTGGATATTTTTGTTATTCTGTCTCTCACTGTTAAAATAAACCGACCATTAAAATTATAGACTGATCATTCCATTGTCAGTGGGCAAACGTACAAAATCAGCAGGGGATCAAATACTTTTTTTCCCTCACTGTATGTGCTGACTGTTACTTTGTTTAAATATCAGCCAGAGTTTATTTGTTATTTTTCATAGTTGTCAAGAATTAAATCTTGGGATCCCCCCAATGGCAATAAAATACACAGAGGCTCAAACCCTTCGCTGCTCTACTACAAATGCTATTATTACTGTCTCTCTACACTTTTTCTATGCTTGTCACAATGCTGGAAATAAGGGTAATATTCTCCCTCCACTGGGGACACGGGTGACCATAACCTCACAAAGGTCCTATGACCATACGCTAAACCCCACATTCTTCCCCCTTATTAGTGGTTGTAGTACAATCATCATTTATATCATATTTCTGCTCTGTAATGGGTACATACAGTATGTGTTATGACAAATTCATCAAACAGGTCTATTTCAGCCCATAGTTGCTGCTAAGGCTTGTTGCCTTTTGCAGTGTTGATGGCATAGCCTTGGTTTTAAAGGTATCGCAGTTCCGCCAAACTGAGCCGTAGTGGAAGGTCAAATGCCAGTAGCCTCTCTATCCACAAAATTTCACATAGTTATACACTGTATGTGCCATTGTACGCTTAATCAGCAGCTTCCGGCCAGTGCTTGATGGCAAGTACTTAGTACTCAAACTCTCTCTGTATTGCACAGCTTATTTTAATTGGGGGCATGCACTGTACGACTGTTCCAGTAAGGGGGGGGGGGGGCAACTGATTGATGGATGGAGATCTATAATGTGAGGGACATGGGCTTTTGGGGGGGTGTTTACTGGGGGGAAAAGGGCTATCCTTTGATTGTATACTGTAGTGGCCTGTGCCTTATCCACTCCTGACCCCTGCTGTCTCTGAGTTACTCCATCCTGATCCCATGCGCTCTGTGTATTGCCCACTCCTGAGCCCTGCGCTCTGTGTATTGCCCACTCCTGAGCCCTGCGCTCTGTGTATTTCCCACTCCTGAGCTCTGTGTATTACCCTCTTCTGACCCCTGCTGTCTCTGTGTATTACCCACTCCTGAGCCCTGCGCTTTGTGTATTACCTACTCCTGAGCCCTGCTGTCTTTGCCTTACTCCATCCTGGACTCATGCACTCTGTGCCTTACCCGCTCCTGAGCCCTGTGCCTTACCCGCTCCTGAGCCCTGTGCCTTACCCGCTCCTGAGCCCTGTGCCTTACCCGCTCCTGAGCCCTGTGCCTTACCCGCTCCTGAGCCCTGTGCTCTGTGTATTGCTCTCTCCTGACCCCTGCTGTCTCTGCGTTATTTCATCCTGATCCCATGCACACTGTGTATTGCCCACTCCTGAGCCCTGCGCTCTGTGTATTGCCCACTCCTGAGCCCTGCGCTCTGTGTATTGCCCACTCCTGAGCCCTGCGCTCTGTGTATTGCCCACTCCTGATCCCATGCACACTGTGTATTGCCCACTCCTGATCCCATGCACACTGTGTATTGCCCACTCCTGATCCCATGCACACTGTGTATTGCCCACTCCTGATCCCATGCACACTGTGTATTGCCCACTCCTGATCCCATGCACACTGTGTATTGCCCACTCCTGATCCCATGCACACTGTGTATTGCCCACTCCTGATCCCATGCACACTGTGTAATGCCCTGTGCTCTGTATATTACCCACTGCTGAGCCCTGCGCTCTGTGTATTGCCCACTCCTGAGCCCTGCGCATTGCCCACCCCTGAGCCCTGCCCTCTGTGTATTGCCCACTCCTGAACCCTGCGCTCTTTGTATTGCCCACTCCTGAACCTTGCATTCTTCGTGTTACTCCTCATAGAGTCATAGCTGTTTACCTGCTTCCCACCCGCTCACCGTACATTTACTGTGGAAGGGCAGCACAGCCAGGCTATGCGACTCACCCATACATCGCGGCTTTTTTTCCGGGTTTGGGGCACACGTGCACGCACCCCCTGGTGACCTGTGCTTTGATTGGATACAGCATGAGTTTGTTGGCAGATTTCAGCCAATGATTTATAGCTGAAACCTGTGGATCGGCTGTGGCCAATCACAGCTGTTGACAAATGCACACAATCCTGTACACAGCGACCTGTCTGTTTTTTCTTCTCCTTGAAATAAAGAACAAAAACAAAAAAACAGCCAGATCTTTGAGTTAAAGCAGCACACATCACAAACATTACACATTGTTAGGCACACAGTTACCCCTTGATTTCCCCTTGATGTTAACCCCTTCACTGATCACTATTGGTGTCACTAGTGACCTCCGTGTCCGTATCTGCTAGCCAGTGTCTGTTAGGGCCAGATTGTCCGTCACACTGTAATTCGCTGATCCCTGCCATTACAGTGAATATAGTGTCTTTAGCTGTGTAAATTCCAGTATATATATCCCATAGTTTTGTAGACGGTATCACTTGCACAAAAACCAATTAATATGCTATTAACTACTAATATACTTATTAATTACTATACTATATACACTCACCGGTTTCTTTATTAGGTGCACCTTGCTAGTACCAGGATGGACCCCCCTTTTGCCTTCATTCTTCGGAGGACCTGACTGGCCTGCACAGAGGCCTGATCGAATAAAATGAAGATATGGTCGCACTCCGAATTTCCAGAAAACTTGCTTGATGTACCTTTATTGTCACAAGTGTATCAGACAAACACAGGACAAGCAGTTGACATGTTTCACAAGCAATAGCTTGATTGCTTGCTGTTGTGAACAAGCAAGCTATCGCTTGTGAAACATGTCAAGTGCTTGCCTTGTGTTTTTCTGATACACTTGTGACAATAAAGGTACATCAAGCAAGTTTTTTGGAAATTCTGAGTGCGACCATTTCTTCATTTTATTCGTACTGGACGATGGTGAGCCGGGGTCTGCACCTGTCATCCATTTGCACCTGAAGATTTGCCTGGAGCGGTGTGTGCTCTTCTTTTGGTTCCTACAGAGTCCTGATCGCAACCCGATAGAACACCTTTGGGATGAATTAGAGTGGAGAATGTGAGCCAGGCCTTCTCATCCAACATCAGTGCCTGACCTCACAAATGTGCTTCTAGAAGAATGGTCAAACATTCCCATAGATACACTCCTAAACCTTGTGGACAGCCTTCCCAGAAGAGTTGAAGCTGTTATAGCTGTAAAGGGCGGAGCCAACTCAATATTGAACCCTACGGACTAAGACTGGGATGCCATTAAGGTTCATGTGCGTGTAAAGGCAAGCATCCCAATACTTTTGGCAATATAGTGTGTATATATGTATTACCAAATGATAGTACACCTTTGGGATGGATTTATCGGGTTAAGGCCAGGACTTTATGGACCTTGCTTTGTGCACTGGTGCCCAGTCATGTTGGAACAGAAAGGGGCCATCCCCAAACTGTTCCCACAAAGTTGTGGGCATGAAATTGTCTAAAATGTCTTGGTATGCTAACGCGTTAAGAGTTCCCTTCACTGGAACTAAGGGGCCAAGCCTAACCCCTGAAAAACAACCCCCCACACCACAATCCCCCCTCCATCAAATGATTTGGACCAGTGCACAAAGCAAGGACCATGAAGACATGGATGAGCGAGTTTGGGGTGGATGAACTTGACTGACCTGCACAGAATCCTCATCTCAACCCAATAGAACACCTTTGGGATGAATTATAGGGTGTACACACGGTCGGACATTCCGACAACAAAATCTTAGGATTTTTTCCGATGGATGTTGGCTCAAACTTGTTTTGTCTACACACGGTTGCACAAAGTTGTTGGAAAATCCGATCGTTCTAAACGCGGTGACGTAAAACACATACGTTGGGACTATAAACGGGGCAGTGGCCAATAGCTTTCATCTCTTTATTTATTCTGAGCATGCGTGGCACTTTGTCCGTCGGATTTGTGTACACACGATCGGAATTTCCGACAACGGATTTTGTTGTCGGAAAATTTTATCTCCTGTTCTCCAACTTTGTGTGTCGGAAAATCCGATGAAAAATGTCCGATGGAGCCTACACACGGTCGGAATTTCCGACAACACGCTCCGATCGGACATTTTACATCGGAAAATCCGACCGTGTGTACGGGGCATTAGAGTGGAGACTGAGCCAGGCCTTCTCGTTCAACATCGATGCCTGACCTCACAAATGCTCTTCTGGAAGAATGGTCAAACATTCCCATAGACACCCTCCTAAACCTTGTGGACGGCCTTCCCAGAAGAGTTGAAGCTGTTATAGCTGCAAAGGGTGGACCAACTCAATATTGAACCCTACGGACTAAGACTGGGATATCATTAAAGTTCATGAATACTTTTGGTAATATAGTGTATCTATCGCCTCGTACTAAATAAAAAGTCTGTTTGTTTTCTTGTTTTTTATTCCTTTTTTTTGGTGCAGTGTACCTGTAAACAGGGTAAAGAATACATTTTCAAGGATGGGAACGGCCATAAAATGTTTTGGATAATTTTGTTGGCTTGTAAAACCATGTATGTGTGAATGTTATAATTGCTTTTATATGTTTGTGTTGTAATATGATTTGCTGGGGCGACGTTGCATTGATTTTATTGTTCTTCCCATCTGGGAAAGCTGGAATATTTGGTTAAATTGTATATTTATTGATGCACGGGGAAAGTTTTATTTTTTTGAAGATATTTTTATTTTATTGTCAGGTGTCGGCTGAGTCCCCTCTCGCTCTTCCACTCTCAGAGAAGGTATAATTCATCAGGAAATGTCACCAAGTTCTAAAGGAACAAGGCCGCTTTTGTGAAAAATGTGAGCGTTTAATTCTCCGTTTTCACAAACGCCATTCTCCCCCGGCAGTCTGGGAAAAAAGCATCACCTCTCTTTCTGCGGCATTGTGGAGGGACATGCCAAGCCGAGCGGTGAGAGGGTCTTATCTCCTCTCTGCAGTTATCACCAGCCATTGTTCCAATTCAATAATGCCGTTTTGCTTTAATCATCGTTTTCTGAGACTCGACACTTTTCCCTCAACGCGGTGACGCTTCGATTTATGTTCCAAACAGCTTAATTATTGTTATTATATTTGATTACAAGGCTTTGAGGAACATGAATCCTTGAAAAGGTAGCGTGAAAAAGCAAAATGCCACACATTTAATTTACATCTGAGCTGGCCGGGCACGGTGGCCCCTGCCAAATATTTGCTGACATTTTTGTCTACAAGCTGTTAATGCATTCAAAGTCCTTTATGGGTAATCTTAGTCGCTGGCAGCCTCGTGAACTGTCAGCGGTGCGACAGCCAAGTTTCTTTTGGTTAGAGGAAATTATGCAGAGGTGTGTCATGACATCAGATCCATTTTTTTAAAAAATTTATCTGGAAGTAAATAAATTTACTAAGGTGTTGTGGTAGGCATATCCGCAAGTTACCTGTTTCCCATCATACCTATTGGAAATGTATACCTGCTAAGCAGACCCCAAGCAAGATCATCTAGACCACTACTTTTATATGTCAGTAAATAGTCCACATTCATTTCCGGCGGGGGATGATTCTCCCTTGAAAATCTCACTAATGAAGGTGAGCTAAGTCCTGAGATGTGTAACGGTACTCAGCGTAGTTTCGCCCCACATATCAAAACCTACGACCTGAGATGGAATAATCTGTTCGCTGTTGTGTTGATGTACTTTTCCGTTTGTAACACTACTAAGTTTTCACCAACCGCAGTGCTCATGTCTATTAATCGTTTTTTACTGAATCTTCTTTCCTCAGGTCGGACATTGTTTATGCCATGTTGGCAGTTTGGGATGAAAGCCCGCACTAGTTGGGGGTTGTGCAGGGCGGGGAGGGGGGTGGGGGGTTTTCAACAACGGAGAAAATTGATATGTTGCTATGTACTAACCACGTTCTTACATCACCATGACAGATACAATGTACTAGTTGAAACTGTTTATTGCCCGGGGATCTGTGTCACCGTGTTTGCTATGGTGGGCTCTCTGAGGCCTGGGGCTCGCTATCTCTATTATTTACCTCAATGGCCACCCTGAAAATGCTCACGTGGAATGTCCGTGGTATTAGAGACCCGATCAAGAGGTCAGCAGTATTTACACAGCTTAAAAAACAAAAGGCGGATGTGATGGCTCTAGTGGAGACTCATGCAGAAGGCATGGCCCACAGAACACTCAAACGGCCTTGGATAGGGTGGGCCTTCCACTCGGTACATACCACACATTCCAGGGGTGTGTCAATTCTAATTACCAAAACCACGCACTTCGAGCTTCAGGGTTCGGAGATAGACCCACTTGGTAGATACGTGTTCCTAAGGGCCAAACTATATGGGGAAATGGTACTCCTGTTAGCGTTCTATGTCCCTCCACCATTCACCTATGAGGTAATCACTGTTGGGTTTGACTATATGGCTATGTACCCTACTATCCCAGCGATATGGTTGGGAGACTTTAATAATGTATTAAACCCTGCGATGGATAGAATGAGCAGCTCAATGCCTCTGTCGCCCTCTTCCTATATAACAAGATTTGCCAGGTTACTAGATAACTTTAACCTCATAGACACTTGGAGGATCAGAAACCCCACCACTAAAGCCTATTCTTGCTTCTCCACGCCCCATCGTGCTATGTCCCGAATAGATCTCATACTGATATCTAAAACTCTTATTCCCAGGCTTGTAGATACAGGGTTTTCTCCCCGATCACTATCAGATCACTGTCCCTACTGGGCCTCGGTCGCTTTGTCTTGTGGCTGTCCGCCAGCTTCATGGAGACTAAACCCTTTCTGGCTGACGTTGCTCCCAGAAGATAATGACCTCTCAGAGGAATGGGAGCAATACTTCAAGACAAATGATGACTCGGCCACAGTACAGTCGGTATGGGAAATGTTTAAATTACACGCCCGCATGAATCTCACTAGGCGCATTAATCAAATTAAAAAAGAATCTGAGGTAAATATTGAGAGGGCAGAGGAAAGGGTACGGGAAGCAGAGAGAGGGTTTCTTAATGATCCCACCACTGATAGAGCTAATGCTCTTAAATTATGCTCGAGAACACTTGACCAATTGCAATATGAAAAGTCCAAACGAAAACTTTTTTTCCACAAACAGAATTCATTCGAATACGGGGAAAGGACTGGGAAACTTCTGGCCCATCTAGTCCATTGCGAGGAGAGACCTCCTGTGGTGATTTCACTACGCTCCTCTGATGATGTACTGGAGACGGAACCTAGCAAAGTTTCAGATTTATTTAAGGAGTTCTTCAGTAATCTATATATGACCACAGTCACGAATGACACATCCAGTATGGAGTCCTTCTTGGAGGGGCTGACGATTCCTCGGCTAAGTGCAGAACAGGTGGAGGAACTGGAAGCCCCACTAACAGCAGATGAGATATCCAGTGCTATAGCAGGATTCCCCAAATCTAAGGCCCCGGGGTCCGATGGTCTACCCGTGGAATTCTATTCCACCTATTCGGACCTATTAATTCCCAGGCTCCTTAAATTATACAATGCTATCTTTGAGAACTCTGAACTGCCTGCTTCAATGCGAGAAGCAACTATTGTTGTAATCCCCAAACCGGGTAAGGATCCACATCTCCCGGAGTCCTACCGCCCTATATCTTTGCTTCAGGTGGATGTGAAGATACTCGCAAAAGTGCTTGCCATCCGCCTGAATAAGGTTATCTTGTCCTTAGTGCATAGTGACCAGGCCGGATTTATGCCAGGTAGAAACACCTCCTTCAATCTCAGAAGAGTATTTATCAATTTACAGGCCAATCATGATTGTCAGGGATCCCGTGTGATTGTAGCCTTGGACACAGCCAAGGCATTTGACTCAGTAGAGTGGAGATACCTGTGGACCTGTCTTGGCAGCTTTGGCTTGGGGCCCAAATTTATAAAATGGGTGCAACTTTTATACCAATCGCCGGTTGCAAAAGTGTTGGCCAATGGTTGGCCATCTGGACAATTTCCTTTGACCAGAGGTACAAGACAGGGGTGCCCTCTGTCGCCACTGCTATACGCACTGGCGGCAGAGCCACTCGCGATAGCTATTCGAGCACACCCTGGGATTATGGGACTCGGTAGAGGGGAAGTGATGGAGAAGATCAGCATGTACGCGGACGACACACTTCTCTATTTAGATGATTCAATCAATTCCCTACCGTTAGCACTAGATCTAATTAAACAATTCGGCATGTTCTCTGGTCTTCGAATAAATTGGGACAAATCGCAGATACTCCCTCTGGATAGTTTTCCACCACCTAGGAGCAGGGCCCTGCTACCTTTACAAAGGGTAGACGTTATTAAATACCTGGGGGTGAGGTTGACTAGAGACCCAGCAGACTATATACCATTAAATATAAACCCACTTTACGAAATGCTTAGACAAAAAACTCAGATTTGGGCACGCCTCCCCCTGGGAGTAATGGGCCATATAAACATAATAAAAATGGTCCTTTTACCCAAAATTTTATACATGATATGGCACTCACCAGTATACTTAATTCTCAGACACTTTAAGTTAATGGAAGCTATTCTAAAACCATTCATATGGGGCAAAAACAGGCACAAAATTTCCTGGCATAAGTTGAAAAACCCAACAGATTTAGCTGGTATGGCCCTCCCGGACTTCAACATATATTATATGGCAGCCCAACTAGCACAAATATTCCATGTGGATAAGGTTGATAGGGAGAGATTCCTTAGTTTTCTATGTCCAGAATGGTCTCGCAAGACCCAGGATTCAATGGTAATGATAACAGGGGGAGTAAAGGGGGTGGCGAGGTTGGATAACCGTAGATCAATATTATACCAATATAGGAGGATATGGAAACTTGCTTCGGACAAGTTGAGCATACCAGCAGTACATGACTTTACCACCTTGTGGCACAACCCAGACCTGCCCGAGTTCTTAACGATCCCGGACAGCGAGGTGTGGAGCTCCAAGGGGATTTTTTAC